>JANHFY010023036.1:0-11019 GCA_027560095.1 Chloroceryle inda
AACCAAGTAGGATTTTACACTCGTACCCCTTTCTACTTCTTGTTATGCACAACAGAATCAGGCCCTGTTGCTTCAGTGAATCAGTGGAAGGTGCATCTTGGTGAATACCATGAGATAAGTGAGACACAGAGTGCATTTTTTTAACGGACAGCCTCTGCCTCACAGGCAGGAACTGAAAGTAGAAAATTGATGGAGAACAGTTTTATACATGTGCAGACACTTAATATCCTTTATGAAAGAGTAATATATTTTTATGATACCACTATAGTTTTATTATATCCACTATAAGTCTATTTTTTAGAGGGCTGAAGCTAATGGATTTTGCAGCTCAGTGCATGTTAGCTGTGAAAGGTTGTTCTGAACAGCCATGCACTGGGCTTGTGATCCCCACAGAGATCACCTCAGCATGGCAGGAAAAGGGAAGAGGTGGCATGCTCAAGAGAAGGGAGCTGGGGAGATGTTGGATTTCTCCTTCTAACATTCAGTTCTGCAGTCAGAGCTGACCATTATTGCAGTCCCAGAGGTGTAGCTCTGCTTGCTGGGGAAGAGGTGATTTTAAAGAGAGGTTTCTATTGTTGCAGCTTTTGCTGTTAATCTTGCATAGTAAAGGAACTGCATAAACCCAGCTGAAGAACCCATGGCAAGCAAAACAAGATGTGAAGCTGAATAGAAGCACCACACACAGGCTATTAAGTTGCATGTTGTCTGGTCCTCTGAGCTCTGGATACTTCTGTAACAGGATTCCTCTGTCTGAGGTCTGCAGAACCCTGACCATCCAGGCTCTCCTCCTGAAGACTCCAAGAAAGATGCTGGAAAAAATTCACACCACGCAGAGTGCGTATCTGAAAAACTCACATTGCTGTGCAAACTTTTCCAGTGGCAGAGGTTTCACAGACTGAAGGGACCCTCTCTTCCATCTGCACTCTGAAGCTAGTCAGTGGACAAAAGTAGGACTCCCTACCATAGGAAAGGCAGGCTGCAAGTATTTTTTCTAAACTGAACTTTTACAAACCTTGCTGATGGTTCATAGGTTCAGCCTGTGCTGCCTGGCAGATGCCTTGCTCTCCTGCTAGCTCAAGGATGCTGCTGCAGAATGGAGTTGGTGTGAAAAATTCAGATGGTATGACCTTGGATGACAGTTCCTTTGGTCAGTGGCTTCACAAGCTCTGCACAGTGAGTTATTAGGTGGAGAACTCTGCTAAAGAAAGGCTGAGATGTTCATGGAAATTAACCATTCAGTTGTCAGCAGACTCCTCAACAAGTGTCTGCCCTCTTATGTCCTCAGGCCCTGCTACAACACTCTTGCAATGACTGTTCAGGCACTGTTTGCCCCCTTTCAATAAGCAAATCTTAGGCCAGTTCTCTGTAAAGCCTTGCACCTCCCAGGATGTTTGTTTGCCCAGCCCATGGACTGGTTACATTCACCCCCACACCACATTACCCCATATTGCTACTCTGCTTCTGAAATTGCCATCTCATGAGCTACCAGTGGCTCACACTGCTGGCTCACCCAAGGACTACTTCTGAGAGCACCAAGAGCACTTTGGAAAACAGCCTAAGATCTGGAGCCTAACCATACAATACCACTTGCCCTGGAAGATTTAACAGCACTAGCCTCATTGAAGTTCTCATACTGCAATTAATCCCACAGGGATTAATTAACATTTGTCAGGCCTCAGTCTGAAAATAATGGTGGCCATGGCCTGTATCCCAGTATCACTTGAAAAATTTATCAAACCACAACAGAAGACAGAGACTTACATCATTTCTGGCTTCCCAATGCATGTGTTTCTATGTGCTAGGAAAGTCATAGTTCATAGGTTCCTCCAGATTCCAGATCTTCAAAACCGAGGGGTCTGTTTTGAGCTGAGCTCTCATACTTCACAGTGGTAACAGTAACAGTTTATCGTAACAGTTTGTCATCAATGCTACTTCAGTCCTGAACTGGGACAGTGAGTCCAGTGCTGCATCAGAACAGGATACATTGATAGCCATTCACCTTATGCACCTTGGTGTCCAGTAAAGTCTGTATCACTTTTTCCTTTTCTTTGTGCTAGACCCTTTTCCCTCATGGACTCAGAAGCTACAAAAATTGTCATGAGTTGCTCTAAGTCTTGGAAGTGTAGCCAGGAAGTGATGGCTACTGTGAGCAGCGTGCAGTTCTAATACTGGCTGCAATCTTAGCCTAGCAAAACAAAAATGAAATAAAATTAAGGTGTTGTGATGGCAGGCATGTTTCAGCTACCATCTGTAAGGATGTTGTGTCATCAGAAGGCTGGAACAAGAATTACCCAATTTACCACTCCTGCAGGAAATAGATCATCCTTGTATCTTGGGTGTATCAATCATAATGAATATTTGCATTCTTTTTTTTCCCAGGAGAAAACAGCTTATGCCTTTCATTCTCGTAAAATGAGTCCAGGAAGAGGCTGGGATCTCGGTTCAAAAGCGCACCAGTGCATGGGCTCTGTTTAAAGACAAGGGTATTCCCATCCTGCCTTCACTGCTGACCTCAGCAGGTGTGTACCAAAACACAAAGTTCTTTTCCTGACATTGCTGGTCAGCAACTAGATGACACTCTAAGAGTTTGAATTATGTCTGAATACCTCATGGGGTACTTGATAGAGGTGTTGGAACACCACCAGGAAACACTAGCAAAACCTATGCTCTTCCTGAGTGTGGATAGGAGTTTATTAGGATCTGTCAGGCATAAATAGGAAAAGCATAAAGTGGTCAGGAACACACATCCAATATCCAGAAGGGCCTTGGAAACACTGGTGCTCTGGGTTATGATCACATCAACACTTGCAGGTTCTGCACTCAGTCCTGTGTGATTGTGTTTTAATGTGTGTGAGGCACGGGCTGCCTGTGAAAGCAAGCAAGTCCTGACTTTGCACTGCTGCAGGTACAGCATGAGGAACTAACAAACACAGAGGAGAGCTTGTACATAAATCTCAGGGTCCTGCTCTGAGGGAGGTCCCTAATATGAGGGTGAGGCCCCTAACATGACTTTTTTCTTCCTCTTCCTGGACATTACCCAAGTTCTTATTTTCTAGCAACACTTGAGGGGATGTGGGCTTGGTATGTAAATATGCAGCACTTGAACACTAGCAATGGTTCCTCTGAAAAGGTCATCTTTGAGTTCAGTTCAGCTGACACTACACTCATGGCAGAAATGCTGCAAAATCACACAAAACATCCACCTGCACTGGCACAAGCCCTCTTGCCAAACTTCTGTCACTGAGTTTATTCATTGTACAGGAAAAAAAAAAAGAGCTATATTTGTCACTGCTTCTCAAAACATGCACAGACCCTGCGTGTACCTGGGGCTGTTGGTAGACAGCCAGCTGAACATGAGCCAGCACTGTGCCCAGGTGGCCAAGAAGGCCAACGGCATCCTGGCCTGTATCAGAAACGAAACGTGTGACCAGCAGGAGTAGAGAGGTGATCATGCCCTGTACTCAGCGCTGGTGATTGTGAGACCGCACTGTGAGTATTGTGTCCAGTTTTGGGCACCACAGTACAAGAAGGACATTGAGGTGCTGGAGTGAGTCCAGAGAAGGGCAATGGAGCTGGTATGGGGTCTGGAAAGCATGCCTGATGAGGAGAGGCTGAGGGAACTGGGGCTGTTTAGTCTAGAGAAGAGGAGACTGACAGGAAACCTTATTGCTCTCTACAACTACCTAAAATAAGGTTGTAGCGAGGCTGGTGTTGGTCTCTTCTCCCAAATTACTAATGATAAAATGAGAGGAAATGGCCTCAGGTTGCATCAGGGGAGGTTTAGATTGGATATTAGGGAGAAATTCTTCACTGAGAGAGTGGTGAGGCACTGGAACAGGCTGCCCAGGAGGTGGTGGAGACATCATCCCTGGAGATGTTTGAAAAATGAGTGGACATATGTAAACAACTGTGCTATTATCTGATATAAGTGCTCCATGCCAAATGTTAAAAGTTGAAAAGCACACAGGAAATGTCTAGAGGTTCATGCTCTGCACCATGATGAAGCCAGGAGTTGTACTGTGTGTGTATTTTTGAGGGAGGAAGTGGAGGGTTGTCAGACAAGCTGGTTAAGGTGCAATCAAAACTGGTGAGGTTTCAGATATGATTTCTCATTACACCTCTGCATTCTTCCTCTAAAGCAAAGGCAGTTCCTCACACAGTGCCTGTTGCTGCTTATGCTGCAAATTAGCAGTTATTGTTTCAGTGGTACTACATCACAAAAGCAGGGGGACTGTATTCATGCTCCCTCCATGGAAGCAAGCCTACTAATCCCCCACCCATCTACCCCAAATAAGATAAAGGTCTCTGTCATATCTGGATGTTCCTAAAATCTCCTGGTTCTACTCAATTTTAACAGGCCTTTACTCATTTTTGTGTTAGCCCATGCTGCAATGATGCTGACACATACCAGGGGCTCCTGGCAGATACCACTATTGTCCAGAAATAGCAGGGATTTTAGGTGGTGTTTAGAGGCCACATGGCTCTCACAAAGTGAGAGGGAGTAGGGAGAAACTCTTATACTCCTTGCTGGTTTGTAGGCAACAGCTGTGTGATACAGCACCAATGTGGCCTGACTGATTTCTGGTCTGCTGAGCAGTTTGATAACCACATTTTACAATCATGTACCCAGCCCCTCTTCCAGAACAAGCTGCAGGCCTAGGAGCCCATGGGACACAGATGGTGCGGAAAGGTGACACTGCCTGTAGCAGGAGACATTGCAGAGGATATAGCTTAGGTATCAGGTATTGTAGGCTGGGCAACACTTGTCTGCTCAACAGTTTTCTGAGGCAACCCTCTGCACACAAGAACATCTGGCCACTCTAACTCTTCAAGAATGCTGCTGAGTGTCCCTGACCAAGGTCCAGAAATCTCATTCCAAATGCAGATGAATGTCATTACCTTGTATGACAGGATTAATGGCTTCATGGCTAGCAGAATCCTATCTCCTTGATGCTTCTGCCTGGCTTTCCCTGGGTATATATTTGAAGTAGGTTCTTCTCCAGTCCTATTCTGTTTGCCTTTTTGCATGGGGACGAGAACTAAAAAAGTTGTACTTGCAAGTGCATGAGGAGCTCTGAGGTGAATAATCATGCTACATGCAGGATTTGTTTTCAAGCTTTCCTAGGTGTTGTTTCCTCACAGCTTTCAGAGAGGCATTGCTAAACATTTCTTACGTGCTGCTGGTCTTGGATGTATGCTCTCTTCCAGGTACCTGTGGCCCTTAGAAAACAGTGTCCATATACAAATAGCCGTATCTGTATCTATCTAACCTTTTTTTTTTTTTTGATTCTTTCTAATCGCTCTCTCTGAGAGCTAATCAGCTATTGATAGCGAAGGTTGTAACATAGCAAGACACCAAACTGCTCTAAAAAGTAATCTTGGTGGATCCTTCTGGGGATAGCTGCCAATTTCCATTTGTCTTTAGTATAGATACAAAGCAAACCACCAGTGAGTTACAGACCCCACTTTGCAATCTCCAAAGCCTATCTGAAGAGGCAATGTGCCCTAATGTCCCCAAGCAACCTCCACATCAGTTGCAGTCATGAAATTCTCAAGCACAAAGTTCAGATATATTCAGCTACAACCAGGAGACTTCATCATCTTTGTGAGATCATCCCAGGAAGCACTCCAGAATGCCTGAGCCAAATTTGTCAGTGTTGTTTGCCTAGCTACTAAGAAGGTCTAAACCCTGCAAGACTGCCCACAGCCTGTGCAGGCTACTGCTGGTTACCCTTGGGATGAGAGGATGAGAGGACATGCAGCCATCCCATGGGCTTTATGAACAAAGTGGTTCATGAAGTGTCAGTCTGGGTTAAATCAGTGTACAATGGAAAAAGTGAAAGCAACTGAGTTATCAGAAGTTTACTAACTTGCTTAGCCCAAACCCTGCGTTAACCGTGCATTAACCACCACCCACATACTCACTTTCAGAGCAAAGGAAAGCACATTAACTTCAACCTCTGTGAAGATAGCTTAATCCAAGCTGTGGAGTTTAATTCAACCGGGTTACTGTGCATTTGCAACAGACTATGAAAGCACCTGGAAGCCCCTGGCTATCACTTGTCCATACCTCACTTGTCTGTCTCTTCATCTGAAGCCTCCATTTTTGTTAACCATTTGCCACTTGGACCATGGCAGGACCTTTGACACTGTACCTTTGACACTGTTGTAGTTTAACCACAGCTGGGAACTAAGCACCATGCAGCTGCTTGCTGACTCCTCCCCGCTCCCAAAGGAATGGGGAAGGACAATCTCAGAAAACCCCAAAAACTTGTGGGTTGACATAAGAACAGTTCAATAACTAAACTAAGCTAATTAACAAAAATTAATAGCATTGATGATGATTATGATGATGACAATGAATACAATGAAAAGAGGGCAAAATCAAACCCAAGAAAACACAAGTGATGCATAATGCAATTGCTTACCACCCGCTAGCCAATCCTCAAGGAGCAATCTGTCCCTGCCCAGCCCCAGCCAACTACCCCCTTTTATATACTGATCATGACATTGATGGTATGGACTATCCCTTTGGCTAGTTCCCGTCAGCTGTCCTGGCCATACTCTCTCCCACCTTCTTGTGCTTCTGCACACTAGTGAAACAGGGGAAATTGAAAAGTCCTTGATTTCCCAGCAAGAGAGAAAAACATCAGTATGTTATTAACATTCTTCTCTTACTCAATCCAAAATACAGCACTATTCTACCTACTGAGAAGGAAAATTAGCTCTATCCCAGATGAAACCAGAACAGACATGATGCCTTTTCACACTGTTAAACCGAGCAACAAAACACAGTCCCGTTGCTAGCACCAAGAACCAAGAAGATGATTTATTGAGCAGAATTTTCCAGGTGATGGAAAAGCAGGCCCAGAATATCTGGTGAAAATCATGTTCTTCTATGTTTCACTCATGATGTTACTTAGGTGAGAGATTTGGCTTTTCCTTCTTCATGTTCCTTTGGCAGAACCTGAGACACTCTCACTTTGTCCAACACAGTTGTCATCCCATAAATAGCAACGTGGTGGAATTTCATTGGAGGTCTCAAGGGATTTTTCCACTTGGATTTTTTTTTTCTTTCACAATATAGGGGCTTTAGTAGCTTTAGTTTTCTGCTCCTTTAATTTTAAAACCTTCTGAACAGAGAAAATTCAGATCTGACAAGCAACTGTCTTTAAAAGATATATATCCTTGGGTGCACATTTAGTTTTATTATTAAGATTAATTTTATCATTGTTATTAAGATCTTTAAACCTAAACTATGCAGAGGGCAGACCATTCTGCTTAAATTCTGAGTGCAAAATAAATAATTTCAAGCCAAACTTCACCTTGGAATTGATGTAACCACATGAGGTTTAGGGAAGTGACTAATACAAAAGGCTCTCAGGCTGTAGGCTTTCAGCGCTACTGAAATGGGATTATATGAGCACGTGGTTCAAGTCAAGCTTGCTTTTAGGTAAATTCCCAAGCAGGGAAGGACTTAAGCAATTATTTAAATGTCTTCCTGAACTCCAGAAATTAAAGAAGGTATGACAGCAACTATTTGTTGGTGAGCCTACTTGCATCACAGCTCCATGGGAACTTCCCAGCTATGATGATACTCACTCACACTTGAAAGGCATGAGAGAAAGCTGTGCTTTTTTTATACAGTGTGCTTCCAACAAGTAAATTGTTTTCACTTGATTAAAGAAAGCAGTCAGCTTTGCAGAAAACAGTTTATTACATACATGAGACTTGGTTGCCACACCTAATTACAGACAAAATACTGTGAATAAAGCATGCACTTATCACAGACATCAATGACTATCTTGGTTATGTTTTAAATGTTGTTTAATTCTGTAAATTTAAGGCTGTACCAGTACAAATTTTAAAAAACAAAAAGTCACACTACAATAGTAGCAAACATTGTACAGACAGTGAAATCAATCTCTAATGCAGCAGAACCAGACTTGTTAAAGATTATCATAAAGGAATAAAAATGGAGCTGAAGTGCAATAGAGATCAGAATCTCTCTGGAATTTTCAGATCAGTAAAAGTAATGTCATATTCCAATTAGCACACGACTGAATGCATTCTTTTCAAGAGCCTAATTATCTGGCAACAGAGCAAGGGATGAAACTCAGACAGCATTTAAAAAAAAAAGACCTTTTGGTTTTACTTTGTTCTTATTGAGGGCAGTTCTGTACTCAAATGGTACAAGAACATTTTTCAAGGAGACATCTGACCAAAGTGTTGCAGACAGCAGTACAACATAGGCTTGTTTGCTCCATCTCGATTAAAGAAGAGTGGAGTGTCTTGCAGTAAGGGGAAAAAAAAAAAAAAAAAAAAAGAAAGAAAGAAAACATTTATTAACTGGCACAAATGACAGATAATTTTTTTTTACCATAGTGGTCTTCACCTGTAAAGGACCTTACCCTGTATGAAGTTGGATTCTTAAAATTGTGCTGCGGAAATAGCAATTGCATCCACATGGGTCAAGTGGATGGCACTTGATGGCACCCAGCTGGCAAGCATAAAGATTGCCAGCCCTGGACACCCAGTTGGAGATCTGGGGCTCAAAGTAGGTTATGAAATCTTCCCTCATTTACAGCAGTGAAGCCTTTATGCCTGTTTTTCTGAGGTTCCTGTGCAACTCCAGAAAGAAGATAATTTGAGGACAATGAGGTTGAACCCGTAGCTCTGAAAATGGGACTGTAGTTGACAATTTTGGTCATGTTTTCAGAGAACAATCCAGTAATCTTTCCCTTCACCTCAGATATTCTAGTTTTTCAGAGTTTAATGCATTAAAATGTATCAAAATATTACTTCTCTATAATAAATTGTATATAGAATCTCCCAAATGCAGGGGGAAGAGATCTGTGTAAGAAGGTGCTCTGTGTACAGAAAAATGCATTTTGAGTGGACGATACATAGCCCTCGTATGTTAAGATCTCTGCTTTAAATAGCTGATTACAGCTGGGGCTTGCAAAAGAGCCTAAAAAAAGCTAAGTCTCCAGACTCAACTGAGGTTTGGATGGCTAATTCTCTCCTGTCTCCTTTCAGTAGCAAACCCTAAGCTACAGGCTTTTTTCTAGTTAAAAAATGAAATAAATAAATAAAGCCAGCTTGTCCTGTAGTATAATGCACTTCAGACAAAATGCAGTTTCAAAAGCAATTACAAGACTGACGTGTACAGTGAAGACATCACAATCATTAGAGGGTGGCACCTAAACCAGCACACCATTAGTATCAAACAGCTTGCGTCTTAAGCCAGTGAACCATGATGGAAAGCAAACAAATGCCACTAGAGACTGACACACCTTAGGCAGCGGGTTAAATCCTAATGCCAGGTCTGCACTTGTAGAATGGCAAGTTTGTTTCCAGTGCGCAAAGTGGTAAATAAAGGATACCAATCACTTCCCTGATTCAAATCTAAGCTGAAGAGAATGTAGGCATATCTAGCTTCACAGGGGAAAAGGATGTGGGAAAAAACAGCTGCTGTGCTGCAGGATTTTTTTTCAAATTGGGCCAATAAATAGCAGCAACTAGGAAGACCAATTGGTATGACAATTACTGCAGTCGGTGGGAACATCCTGATTCAGATCTAACTATAAATAGAATAAATGTAGGAAATAAGACCACATATCACTGCTTTCCATATTTAATATCAGGGTCACGTAGGCAGTAGTTCTGTAAAGTTTAAACTCTTCACTTATATCAGTGGCAGCACATGTTCATGTGTAAATGGCTCCTAGACAAGAAAAACAATGGAGAAACACATTGCAACTGGTCTCAGCTGCCTTCTGATATGGCAGAAGGAGCCTGAAAAAGCAACTAATTTTTAAAGGACAGTAAAAGGGTCGTACAATTCTGAAGAGTGCCCTATTCCCTCCAAGAGATGGGAGCTGAGGTGCTGCAAAAGGGGGACTCAGTTGTGACCTACTACATGGGATGATTTTCAGTGTGTTCAAGGCTGCATCCCTTAATACTGCTTTACTTGTAAATATCGTGGGTATGAAAAAAAGGAATGGCAAAATTGAAAATTTTGTCATAAACCTCTTTTTTGGAAGTATTTTGCATCACAAGGACTGTAAATTGTCTTGCTGGGGAACAGAGATGGCTTTAGACCAGTAGCTGTAAGGATGAATTCAATGCACTCTTATTTTCCTGATCAGGCAGTTTTTCTGGCAACCTGGTATGCTGATTTGAAAAGTCTTTACAAAACGTGTAAGAGGCTTTCACCTCTCAGTAAAGATGAAACACTGATGTCTGGTCTTTTCTTTTTTCAATACAGAATACTATTTCAAAGCCTAGGCTATGTACAGCTGAGCATGCCTGGTGGCTCCGCAATGCACTAGACAGATGAACTACTGCATTTCCCTCCTGCCTGTTTCTGTTGTATGATTACTGTATGCTACTATTTCAGCCTGTCAAAATCTTATCAAAATCAAAACGAATGCATATGTGTGTATTTGCTATAGTGCCAGATTCTAAGCAGAAGGTGGAAAAGGAACTGAAACTTCAGTGTCAGAATTTTGATAAATAGGGTTTGTCTGCCATGAAAGCAGGAGACCAAAAATCTTTCGCTTGAATTTCATCCAAGTCTCATTTGGCAGCAATGCACAGCTTCAGCAGAGACAGAACAGAGCCTGGAATCTACCACTTGACCAAGCTGACCCTTGTTTACAAGAGCAGGCTCACAACTGTTAAGAGAGTTAACAATTTCTTATGGTAATCAGAGGACTGCTTCTATTAAAGGGTGCTTTAGCATGCTCCGCAATGCCTTGAGCAGGCTTGGATCATCACTGGATCCATTACCAAAAGGAACATTTGGATACTATGCATTACCTCTTATCACTCACATTCACAGTTGGCAGACTGCTGCTGCAGGAGTTGTAGCTCAAGAAGACGGCTTCTTTTCAGCTCCATTAAATGTTTTTTTTTTTTCCAAATGAAAATTAATGAGAAGACTCTTTAAAGAAAGATGGAGAGATCAAAATTTTTTTTTCTTTTTTTTTTTTTCTTTTCTTTCCTTTTTTTTTC
>JANHFY010023037.1:0-15773 GCA_027560095.1 Chloroceryle inda
ATTTGGAGATGCTATTTTTTACAATGTCCATGCTCTCTCCTGAATTTTCATGCAGAAAGTAGAAAATCTATCAGTTCTACTTTTTAATTGATCAAAAATCATTCAGGCATATTTTGAGGGGAAATTACTAGGTGTTCTATTATCAACAGTGAAAGAGCTGCCTTTTCCATATCAGTGGTTTTATCAGTAAATCTCAAAACACTGCTGAATGAGGTCCCTATTTATATCTTTTTTTCCTTAATAGATGAGATATAGATTTTTTTCTTTTCCAGCAGGAAACAGAAATTACAGAATCACAGAATCACAGACCTCCAAGATGATCAATTCCAGACTATGACCTAACACCAACACATCAGCTAGACCATGTCACTAAGCACCACATTCAATCTTTCCTTAAACACCTCCAGGGATGGTGACTCCACCACCTCCCTGTGCACTCCATTCCAGTGTTCATCACCCTTCCTGTGAGGAATTGCTTCCTGAGGTCCAACCTAAACCTCCCCTGGTGCATCTTCAGGCCACACCCTCTTGTCCTGTCACTTCATACCTGGAAAAGAATACCTTAAACTAGGTGGAACAGAGAACTGAAGTAACGGTTGTTAGCAGTGCTCTTCCAGAAAACATTGTAACCAGCAAGAAAATAACACTTTGTTCTATAACAGAAATTGGGCCAGAGACAGTAAGAAACCAGTTTAATAAGACATCATATATTTTTGTTAGCTGCACAGCCCTTTCATTCTTACATTTCTGCAGAGCTCTGGAATGAATGTGTTTGATCTCTGGGTCATTTTTTTCTGCTTAATTAACCATTTTGTTCTGACACCTTTTCTTCTAACAACCAGCTTCAGATAAGGCTGCAACTGTATGTACTTGAGACAAACAGGTAAAAACTTCTCTAGTGATAAGAAATACTTCAAGTTGCTGACAAAATCATTAATAGGTCCTAATCTCTTTCTTTGTTTACCATAAGAACCATAGACTCACTAATTCACTTGAGTGCCTTTGATTTTAATCTTTTTGTCCTGGTTTTATATTGAACCTTCCTGCACGCCCCACATACCCCTCCCCATGTATATCACTCACTCCTTACTGGTTTTACTTAGGCAGGTAGGGACGTATGTTACCTTTGAAAGTTTTTTGTTGTACTTAAATACTAGGTACCTAATCTAAATATTCTATACCTAAATTCTTTATCAGTCTCTTTTTTTTTTTTTTTTTTTTTTTGTGGTTTTTGGTTTGGTTTTGTTTTTTTTTTGTCTTTTTGTGTGTTTGTGTATGATTTTTTTGATACCTTTTCTAATTTTGTTTTAAAGGTTAGCTCTTATTATGCTAGTAATTGTTTAGTAGCTAACTAGTTACTTTTTTTTTTACTCCATTTAATTTAGGACTGCTCTTAAAATTTGAGAATTACTCCTTGTATGATAGTCATCAGTGCTGCTTTATTACATCTCTTTGACTGGTTTTATCCTAAAGGTGTAAAATTATGACCCTCTTTAAAGATTCTTGCATGAAGTATATTTGATGGGATAACCTAAAAAGCACATTATGAATCTTCATTCCAAAAAAAAAAAGGAGAAATTCCCTTGGTTCAAAGAGACAGATACAGGCTCTTTCATTTAATTGCTGTGGTAGGCAAATATCTAAGGTTAGCAAGGACATGTATGGTATCAAACTGGAAGGAATAATGCTGTGGAGAGCACCAAATTGCTACAGCCAAAAAGAGACTACAATTTAAGATGGTCTTTTTGAAAGAAGAAGAGAAGAGGAGAGGAGAGGAGAGGAGAAACAATAATAGAATATTTCATTTGGAAGTTGCCTACAAGGACTATCAAGTCCAGCTGCCTGACCATTTCAGGGCTGAACAATATTTGAAGCATGTTACTAAGGACACTGTCCAGATGCGTCTTAAACACTGTCAGGCTTAGGGCATTGACCACCTCTCTAGGGAGACTGTTCCAGTGTTTGACTACTCTCTTAGTACAAAAATGCTTCCTAATGTCCAGCCTAAACCTCCCCTGCCACAGTTTTGAATCATTCCCACACATCCTATCATTGGGTCCCAGGAAGAAGAGACCAGCACTGCCCTCTCCACATCTCCTCCATAGCTGTAGAGAGCATTAATAATATGCATATTAAAAAGATCAGGCATTCTCAATATATGTCAGATTATATTTTGTATAATTAAGAATTGTGGTACTACTCAGTGCTTTACAAAGTTACTGTAACTTTTACAACTATTCTTTTCATGTCTGGGTTGATTTTTGTTGCTTCACCTTCTTCACAGTGTTGTTTTTACTCCCATGGAGAGTAGTTCCCAATAGGTAAGAAAGCTGCTTTCTTAAAGTTTACATAATTCCTTTCTTGCCATTACATTTCTTTTCTTCCTGCTTTTCCTCTATTGGAAGCTGATATAGTTCTTAACAGCACTGAATTTTGGTCTTCTCATCTACAGATTCAGCTGCCCATCTGTATTCTATTCTTTGTTTGTTTGTTTTTTATGGTATAACACCACAGATGATACTAGAGATCCCTCAGTGCCAAGAATTTTGTGCAAAAATGCTCAGAAAACAGTTTTGCTCTTAAGAATGTTGTAGTTTAACAGAGAGCCTGAAATTAGACCCAAGTTAGTTGCTTTATTTGTGTGGGTGTTTTTTTTTTTAGTTTTGTTGTGGGTTTTTTTTCTCTGTTTGCTTGGGGTTTTTGTTGTTCTTGTTGGGGTTTTTGTTGGTTTGGTTTGTTGTGATTTTTTCTAGTTTTGTTTTGTTTAATTCCATTTTTGACGTACACTATAAAACAGTTCATTGTAAGCTTGACTTCCTTGATATGCAGTTTTACACCATCATTTGTGGGACATTCAAATTATGCTTTCATACATCTATGGAGCTAGCCCAACTTTTCATTCCAAAAAAAGCTTAGCTTAGTTTAGCTTAGCACTGATAGCTTAGATCTGCCACTGAGGATTAAGTTTTTTGTTGAATCAAGATATGCCTATGCCAGAACTGTTTGGGTCATGGAACATAACTCATGTGTCAGACTTTGTTAAAATCTTTAAAGAATCTTTTTTTTATCCAGTATTTTGTTGACACGTACGAAGAACCTGGACAGACTGAGAGGAAGCATTTCCTGTTGTAGAATACAACACTTCTGCCATATCAGGTGGAAGTAGTACCGAAATCCTTTATTTATATTTGATTTATCATTCAGGGAATTCTTTAGATAAGGAAAGCATGCTCATGACTGAAATTCAAGGAATCATGTTACCATCTCCTTCAAAAGATAGCTAGAATGCTTTCAGTCCTTAGCTGTTCAATTTTGTCACTTGAGCAAATTTATCTCTAAAACCTTGATATGACTACGAGACTATTCATAATCAGAACCTTCCATTTGTTTAGTTTACTGGTCCACAGTCTCTTTCAACACATGAATTTCCAAAAGAATTTTATTTCAGTTCATTAAAAAGAGGTCTTATGCATAACTTCCTGTGAGTTAACTTAGCTGAAGGATTTAGCTTAGTGGATTAATTTATATGTAGCCTTCATATAAGCTATGATGCTTCTCTTCCCACTATTGGATATTATTCAGAAAGTCAGGATTTCCCTATCTTAAAGGTCACCAAAATGGCAAAGGAAAACTGGCACCTGGGACAATACTTAATTACATAGTAAGTACTTGAGTCCAAACTGTGACCTTCAGAGTCCCTCTAGATAAAAAAGCTTAGATCTGGGAATTGATAAATTTTATGCACGCTTCTGTTTGCTCTGGAGATCCCTCACTTCTCACCAGTCTGCTAGTGTTTTTCTCAGAACTGCCATGAATAGCCATCTATTTTCCGAATTCCAGGCTAAATCCTAAAGATCTAGAAACTGAACATGACTGATTCATGCATGAAGAGAAGCTCATGGATTTGGGATGCCCTGTGCTCCTATTTGTGATCAAGGGATTACTTCACAGCCTGGGGCTCCCTATTATGGATGAGTGGTTTCGCCATTAAGTTAAAACATCATGCCTCCTGCTCTCCTGGCATATGTATTTGCCTTTAGAAGTCTTGCATTTTCTTCTGTCTGAGGACACAACTTTGAAATGAATGGTTGTATTGAATCCTCCTGTAACTTGCCTTTTTAAAGGAAAAGACTAAGCCAGTTCCTCAGGCACTGCTGATGACGTTCCCAGGTTGAGGGCTCTTCAACTTCTGGATCTTGACTGGGTGAAAATATCTGTCGCTGTCCTGACTCACTCATAAAGGAGTGGGAATAGGAATGCAAACCTGTTTGTTTGTTTCTTTCTTTTTCTCCTGTCAAGTTTTAGGCAGTTATATGCTTAGCTTGTGGACTTGTGGGATTACCCCTTTGAGTCTCCTAGCTCTCACTCATGCATTAAAAAGGCATCCATCTCTGAGATTTGAATTCCATATGCAGCTTCCTTTGCTCATGTTTTAAGCTTTGAAGGATTGTACATCCATGTTTATTTAATATATGTATTTCCAAGCCAAAATTATTTAAAAAATCAAAATATATGCAATAGCCTTATTTAGCTTATGCCTATGATTAGTACGCCCAGGAATTCCCTGAATAGTGGTCCTATTATACAAAGGCAATTTTATTCTTTCTTTTTTTTTTTTTTTTCCCACAGAGCATTTCCTAGAGTCATTTTGAGGGCCCAGTTTATGTTTCAGTGTAAATAATGATTAACACTTAAGCCTCGCCTTTTACAGGCTTTTTAAATGGATTTTCAGTTATAAGAAGTTATGGTATATGATGAAAACCAAGCACACTTTATAACTGTCAAGCTGATTTCCATTTATGATTTTCTATGAATGGCAATAGGAGATACATACACATGTCAAATTTCAATCAAGAAAATTCATTTCTTCAATGTACAGAATTGAACTAGAATTTTAAAAGTGAATTTAACTGCTGCTAAGAGAAAGGACATTGGAGAAGAACCACAAAATATGAGTAACAGTAACAACATGTTATCCTCCTAATTATCCTGTTACCCTTTTGGTTTTCTTTGCCTTTTTTACCTGTTTTTAACTGTTTTCTCTTTCACAATTGCACAGTTCATTTGACGTATTCTTTTCCTTTTGTTTTAATAAATGCCTTATAAAATCCATCATCAAAATAAATATATTTTGTATGGATTTTAAAGAGTTACACACCTTGTAGTTTCATCCTGTTGTTTGAAGTGCAAGCAGTGCCACTACAGCTTGAAGTCTGATGGGTTGACATAAAAAATTGAATAATCCAGCTCTTAATAAAAGTTGTGTGGAATGGTTTTCCATTTGTTCTTTCCCTGTTTTCCATAGTTTCTTGCCTATTCCATATTGTCTAATTCCATTGTATCAGTGACTAATTTAAAACTTCCTGGTCAGAAGCCTGCTTGTTTTCTAGTATACATTGTAGAAATGATAGTATATGCTTTGAATAACACATCTGGAGAAATAAGTAAAAAAAAAAAATCTCTTAGCTCCTTGCTATTTTATTTATCACTTGCATTGCCATGTTGCTCCAAAGCTCCAGATTGAGCTGAAATATGTTGAGAAATAGCAAAATATGCTAAATCGCAAAGAATCATAGAATCATTAAGGTTGGAAAAGAGCTTTAAGATCATTGAGTCCAAATGTTAATGCCAAATCCTCCGCTAAACCATGCCCCTACAAGCCACATCTACAAGTCTTTTAAATACCTCCAGGTCTGGTGACTCAACTACTTCATTGGACAGCCTGTTCCAATGCTTGACAACCTTTTTGGTGAAGACATTTTTCCTAATGTGCAATGTAAACCTCCCCTGGTGCAACCTGATGCTGTTTTCTCTTGTCCTATCACTCCTTACTTGTGAGAAGAGACCAACCACCACATCTCTACAGCCTCCTTTCAGGTAGTTGCAGAAAGCGATAAGGCCACCCTGAGCATCCTTTTGTCCAGGCTAATCAACTCCAGCTCCATCAGCTGCTTTTCATAAGACTTGTGCTCTATACCCTTCAACAATTTCATTGCCCTTCTTTGGTCATGTTTCAGGACATTGAAGTCTTTTTTGTGGTCAGGGGATTACAAAGTTGTAAACTGCAGCTGAATAAAATACAAAATCTAAGGGAATGCACAGTAAACAAAAGGAACTGGGAGGATGGACAGAGTATATAATCAACTAGAGACTGCATGGATTATTTTATGCAGTTTATTGTGCCAGAATATCTGGTCTTTATAACAATGTGTGAAAAAAAAAGAAGTCAGTATGTCTCGGCTGCTGATGTATAGTGAGTACTACAATACAAATTATCACAATGCCTACATTTATATCTTACATTTTAGCAGCCTTATTAATATCCAGGAGATTCAATTATTTAACTCTCTTTTATACTGGACGTCTGTGTACAGTTTTTCAAATGTAGTTTATCTTGATTTATGTAAAAAGATAAGTATTTTACAAAGTATTTCTTCCTTTGGTATCATAAAATCCCTGGAAACTTTTAGATGCCTAATTATTACAACAAATTGTGTGAGAAATTTAAGCCACACGAATCAAAGTTTCAGGAATTCATAAACAACTGAACATGCCATCTTCAGCTACACTGTCATTGTGGTCAACTTAAAAGTATTCCAGTGCAGATGCCAACTCATTCTACCTTTACAATAGCTAGGCTGCTAGTAAGGATCTAACAATGTTAAACATTTACTGAGCATACAAATCATTGGCACCTTGCTTATGATGTTGTACTGCTTTGCAGACAGCATAGTGATTCCAAAGCATGCCTACTGAAAAGTGGAAAGGACTGTCAAGCCTTAACCTTTTTTTTTTTTTTTACAGTCTTTGAGATAAACACTGTTGCTGTTGTAACATATCTGTTGGTAGCATGATTGCTGTATTCTGCTGGCATTCGAGGAATTTTCTTGTTAAATCTCTGAGAAACCACATAAACATCCTAAATGTCTCATGCTGTTACTGTCTTGCGTTTCACCCAGGACAGCCTTGAAATATACTTTGTAAGAAGTGGTATTGCATAAATTAAAATTCATTTCTAGAGAGAATTTTGAGAATCTAACCTTCCTTTTTGCAAGCTGTATGAAGTGTGCTGTGAATGTATGTTTCTCTGGATTGTTTTATGACCACTCAGATATATTACTATTGAGCAGCACTTTTCAAGTCCACTGATTTGACATTTTAGAGTAAACAAGAAGGTAGTGAGTATATATTTTTCACATTTTATATCTTTACTATACATACATGCACAGTAGCTGTCTCCAAGAATGCACAATTGTGATTCACAAAGTAGCTAAGTTTCTTGTTGCGACTTTGTGCCACATATGTCAGTTCATCAACCAGTGCTTTTTCATTTCAGTAACACCAGTGTATGGTAAGAAAAGATTGTGATAATAAATTAACATAACTTTAGCTTGCATGTAACAGCTAAACTAGGCAACTGTTCATATTTCCCAGCATGACATTTATTACTGGCTACTTAATAGCAGAATCAAAATTCTTTGTATTTCTATACAGTTTCTCCCTTTTGAAAAGAGTGATCTCCTGATAATTTTTCAGTGTTGCTCTGCATCTTACAGTGTCTGTTCATGGCTTTTTTCCCCAAAATAATAGCTATCTATTAACTAAAAAAGAAATTAATAAATTAATGTTCTGCTTAGCAATTTTTTCATAATATTTCTTAGGATGGGTTTATCACTCAGTAAAAGAGCAGTTGGGTTGGGCAGGTTCTTTAGGAGAGTACTGGGACAAAGCCTCTGAGTTCAGGATAAATAGAATTGTTTTCTCCATAGCTGTCCCCAAACTATATTGGTTTTCTTGTATATCTCTTGTCTGGTATTACATTTCTGTCTTTCTGTTATAACATAATCTCTCACCTAGGACCTGGCTCCCATAGCTGTTTCTCCAGTAGTAATGGATCTTTGCTTTGTTCTCATGCAAATTTTACCATGGCTGCCTTAGGCACTGTTATCTTGTTCATTGTCTGTGTGTAATGGGTTCAAATACCCTTCTCTGGGTATGTCAGCCTCAATCTTCAGTCAAGACGGAGGATCTGCTAGTAGAAGGGGACAGTCGTCTTTATTTGTGGCCTCTACCCAGGATTCTCTAGACTTTTACCTCTTAGGACACATTTTAAACTATTGTTCAGTCCAGAAGTGTGTTGAAATAGAAGAATCTGCCATTCTGCACAGTTTTTCACTGTTCAGATATTTTACTTTTTTTTTTTGTAGGGGATTTTTGCCTTTTGTATTATGAAGGATCATCTGCAATCTTTATTTAACTCTTTTCACTTTTCAGGAGCATAGGGACATTGGCAATGCCTTCATCTCTTCTATCTTCTTTCTGTACTTTTAACTAGGTTTTTTAATAAACATGTTGGAAGGTTTTGGAATCACATCTACGATGTATGCTGTTGTAGAACAGATGTTCTATGGGCCTGTCTACATTTCACATCTATTATGAGATTGCTTGCAATTACAGAAGACTGAGTTCAATCACACAGTCCCGCACTCCCTTTGGTGAACAGGTAGCCAGAAAATGGAACTGGATCCATCTCCGTCCCGCTTGAATTTCCTGGTGAATAACTGCATCATATAACTTCAGCAGTAGATTTTAGCTAACAATCTGAAGCTACAACGGCTTCATAACTATGCAGAAATTACTTGCAGTACTTGTTCCACCACCTCCCTCCACTGAGCCCCTCAATTAAGAGAGTATTTCTTTGTGAATCTGCTCTGAAGCTCTGTGCGTCTTGATCTTTCCTTCAGTACAAGTTCAGAATCCACAGGAGATTCTTCGGCAGACTAAAGTCTGGACTCCTGTGGCATTTCTGGAAAATGGGAGGTAGGTAGCAGAGAACCAAGACACTCTGCTGAAGAAAAGATATCTGAAAGGAAGGCATTCTGGGGACAGGATGATGGAGCTAAGTAGCGTGGGAGAGAGCACACTGCCTGAGATTTTGCCACTAATTTGGCTAGCACTTCAAAGTTTGTAAAACTTCCTGCAGATTTTCCATGAGCCACCATGACCCCTAGCCTACCTTAAATTGCTCCTGGTCATTGTGACACTCTGAATTTACCAGTGATCAGCTTCCCAAATTTACCTCACATAATTTTTCTCATCTATTGGCTCTTGCCAACATCCACTGCAGAAAACTGATTTAATATTTGCAGGTATACCAGAAGAATCTGAAAAAATGCATCATAACTCAATGACCATGCTTTTCTCAAAGATTCTCAAAGGGCTTGAAAGGAGTCTAAATTTCACTAAGTGTACCAACAGCAATGAGATTGACAATATGTTAGACAGACATTACCTAAGCAGATTGTGAAGTCAGAAGGGCCTTTCATGAGGATTTCAGGAAATGGGGAATAGTACCAAGTATTTCTTATCTTGAATTAATAGCATATTACATTTTCATAAGCTGGTTTTCTATTGTGGGAGCTCGTGAATTCAGTTTAGAATTCAGTTCAGAATCAGAGTAATAGCAGCAGTTAGGGTAAATGCCTGTATTTCTCCTTATCATTTGAATGCCAGAAAATATCTACTCTGTCCGCAAAGTATCAGTATGCAACACAAATACATGCTGCAACTACCCACTTCATAAAAGTATATGTTTCCTCAAACTCAAGTGCCCATTAAAAACTACAGTCCTGAAATTGGGCTAAGACATATGATCCTGTCCACTTAACCTCTACTAGCATCAATCCTGCTCAGCAAAGAGCAGCATTTAAAGCTCTTTTTAAAGATAAATTTTGCTTTTCCTGAGTTTAGTCTTTGTGAAAATTGGTGGGCTGCAATGACTGATGTCTTCTATCTGTCTAGATTATGGAGAGCACTAAGCATTTTTTCTTGTAAATGATTCAACCCTGGCATGAGTATAGTTTGTTTTTCACCTCTCCTCACATGTAAGCGTCTCTGATGCACAGATAGTGGTGCTAATTGGTGAGTTAATTTTGCAATGTTGACTAATGTCTACTTTTCATTTAATGAAAAAATTCATGAAATGAATTCCACATTCATGAAAAAAAAGGGATCAACCCCACCACCTGATTTCCCACAGATCACCGAACAGCTGAGAAATGGTAACAATTTAGTCCCTGCTAAACTAGACAGAGGGAGTTCAACAACTGAGTGTTTTCCAGACTCTTTAGACAACTGTTCCCTACTTCTGAATATTTCCACAGCAGTAAAAATCTCTCCAAAATCCTCAAACCTTACTTTTTATTTTATGAGCTACCAATTATGTAGATACTGTTCTAATAATATACATGTGTTGTAAAATTACAACATGAATTACAAATGCGAAAATAAATTGGAGTGTTCTGTCATAGTAGTAGAAAACATTTTTCCACATATTACACCAGGTATGTCTATGGGTTCATGAGTAGAAATGAAGCAGCTGGGTCTGCAGCCTGTGAAGCAAGGCTGCACATTTTCATTAGTTCCCCAACTTGTGTTCCAACCTTACTGGTACCCTGCCATTCTGTATGTGGTACTGGAGCTGTGGGCAGATGTTCGTCACCTAAATGTCATCTAAAGCTAACTAGAACATGTAATAACAGTAAAAACACTTGTCCAGCCTATCCCACATTGCTAAATAGATGGGAGTCACATTGGAGCTAGATGAAAAAAAAAAGCAACAGCACATATGTCTTGAGCTATGTGACAGGTGACAATCCAAGAATTACATTCCTTTGAGGATGGACAGTGTTTCAAAACCTGCTTTATTTGTTCTGCCTTTCCTGGCCACTGTAGATAAAAAGCCTAAATTTTTACCCCTGTTTTTTATGGGGGCTGTGCATTGAACAAATTCTTATGTAAGAGTTAAAAGCACTTGTGATCAAATACTGTTGATAAATATCTAAGACTAACATTTCTGTTACAGCAATCAAGTACTTTATTTTTACAATATGCTAATTAATATAATTGTCTCCCAGAAAAAGACCATTCAACCTGAAATTAGTTTAAAATAAACTAAGTTGTCAAAGAACAATAATGGAAAAATTTTAATTCCTAAAAAGCTGTAGAAATGTAAAAAACAGATTTTATAGAGACTAGCATTATCAGGGACAACAGAGCCTAGTCAGATGTGGGATATATGCTCTTATTCTTAGGTACTAACATTTGGCTTTTCATGAGAAAATTCACAGTTTTATACTTAAAACTAATTAGAAAATAAGAAAATACAGTAGTACAGTAAGGCCATAATGCTCTTGCTAACACTATAGAATGACATTTTATGAAATGTATGATGTAATCTAGAAAATCTTTAGTTAAAGGAAAATTACAAAAAAATGGTCATGTAATTATATAAAGAAACATCTGTTTTTAAAGTGTATTTTTTTTTCAGAAAGTTCTCTTTCTAATGTAAATTTAAAAATGTGTAACAATATTTTAAATTTGCATTTTGGTGAATTCAAAATCTAAATGCTTTTTGATGTTCTGGATTTCCCTCTATATAGTCTAAAAAGGTATTTAATCAGGTGTTATCTTGCAGTCCTTTGGATAAGCAACATTGCCATTGTTTCCCCAATTGCATCTGAAAGAGGCACGAGTAAGATTGTGCATGACTGAGAGAGAATGATCTTGTATTTACGTTTGATTGTTTGCATTTATCATGGGAAAACTGGAAAGATTCTGGTTCTAATATATAACTTTGTTAGAAATGTAATTTTATTTCATTAATTAAGGACTTCTATTTGTCATTTCTAGGTTTGTTGTTTGTTTTTTTTTTCCATAGATTATATAAGTAGAAGTTACGTCCTAAGAATTTTGCTGCATCTGATTTTGGTAGAAAAGTGTTCCACTGAAAACATTCAATTTAGTTATTGTATCTGATTCTTTAAGAGAAAAATTAATAAAGCAGCTGATTTCTTTCATCAAAATTCTCCTTAGAATAACTAGAATAATTAAAAAGGCTGTTCCCTAAACTTCAACATGCATCTGTCAAAGCCAAAACTCTTCAAGCCATGACATTCTTATCAGTGCAGAAGAATTCGGGATCCTATTTGTAATGCAAATCACTCAGGCAAATCGTCATTGTCAACTGCACAGGGGAACAGAATATTCCTATTGAAAAAATTACTCACCAAGAATCACAGCAACAACGGTGAAGAGCACAAAGGCATTCCTCAATAAATAACTTTTAACATCATCCTTTGTTATGCTCTGCACTTTTTTTTTTGCCAGAAGTGTACGTTTTCGAACTCCCTGTTGAATGCGTTCCATCCTGGTTCCAGGTTTTGGATCCTCTCCATTACTTTTAGTCATTTGCCTTGCAGAAGGTTTTCTTTTATAATTAACTTCTGTCAATATCCCTTCAGAAAAGTGGAAGAACCTTTTCCTCGGGAGGTACTGGAGAAACCTTCAAGAAAATAAATATCAAATATTGCAATAAGATTTCAGGTGAGTGATTATCTATATGTTTACATGGAAGCAAATATTCTTTATGTTTCAGTAAAACTTGTATTATTTGTAATATCTATGTTGCTGTTGCAGTTTTTGATGCATAGACTCAATGACTATTAAATAATGCTCTGTATGTATTATATGCACTGAGCAGATGTGTTCAGAAATTAATCTGAATTCCTGTCACACTGTATAACGTAGGAGTAACTTTTTTTTTTTCTTGCAATTACTAGCAGAGGCTCTAAGATGCTGTAATGTTTAAAACTGTCAGGCTTTCTTTTCGTCTGTTTAGAAGGCCCACATTATCTGAGAAAGAATTCTAGCTCACCTTCACAATAATCATAGGAGATTAATATTTTCTGTAAACTAGTATGTCTAAAATGTTTTGCATTTCAAATGTTTTAAATGGTTTAATGCATTGGCTGAATTCCACCCTTTCACATGGCAAAACACAGCAAGAATAGTTCGTTTATCTCCCAACCACTGTTTAGAAGATATGCCTTTGGCAGTTTTATGTTGATAACATTCATCTTTGAAGTGTATAAACTGTTCAGAACACATCTGTAAAACATGATAAGTTATATCCCACTCAGCTTGTTGCTTCAGACTGCAATGCAAGTTCACACTGCAAAGTAAGCTTGGCCTGAGAGCAATCATGAGGCTATAACCTGAGTTTAAGAAATCACACACTGCAGCAACCTTAAATGTTTTAATATTGGAAATCCTTCACTGGAACATGATTGATTTGGTGGTGGTGTGTGGTGGTTTGTTTTGGGGTTTTTTTTTGTTTTTTTTTTGTGTGGCTGCTTAGTATGAATGTATTTAATTATGGACCTTGAATAAAGGTATTTTCCTGACTGAGAATCTCATTGTCTGAATTCTTAGTTAATACAGGCATGTCTTAATGGAGAAATTAGGAATTAATAAATGGACAGTCAGTTGCCTCCACTGAAATGTCCCTCCACAGTTCAACTTTAACATATTACTTTTAGTAAATCTAGTGCCTAAATAATTTTTTTTTAAGAAGCACTTAAATGCACAAGGTTTTCAAACAGCATGATTTAGAGAAAATTTTATGTTGTAACGGGTTTATTTTTATGGGATTTGATCACTGCATCTACCATATGTTTTGACATTGGCACTTTAATGCACTATACTTTCCTCTGAATTTCAACAGAATGGTTTATTTTTTGCTTCTTTAGAGAGTGGAAACGTTCCGAGACTGAGCTAGATATTTAAATTAGCAAGTATCCCAGCTTGAACATGACTACAGTGTGCAAGCAGGAATTTTTTTCAGAACAATTAATTTAAGTATTTTGTAAAAAAAAAAAAAAAAAGACCATAAAATTCTATTCACAGTGCTTTTTCTTTCCAAGATGATTAATGCAGTTAATCTGTCCTTTATAACTTGTGTTAAAATCGAGAATAACCTGCGTACAGTCACAAGGATCATTACATTAAGTAACATGCAAAAGCAGAGTGAAAAATAAAGACTTGGTACTCAAAACCCCACCGAATGAAACGGCTCACCTTTTTAGAACTTCAGTGCTCTAAGAACACGATGGTGGCAGATAAGGTATGGGTTTCCCAGCAAAGACAGCACAGCTGCAGAGTTGAGCGAGCGGGAGGCAGAGAAAACTGACAATCCGCATGTGCTCTGGAAGACAGCAATTTACTATCACTGCAACTTAAGGAAAGGGGAGGAGACTGTGAGTCCAGCTCTGAAAAAAAAAAACAAAACACAACACATCAGAAAGAGAGGGGAAAGCTGAGCTTCTGGAATATTGATGAGTCTTGGCACAGTGAAAGCAGTGTCACTTTCTTTGTTTTTCCTTTTAGACCACTTTCACGCTTCGTTGGTTCAGCTTCGTTAGAAATGCAAAATGAGAACCCAGGAGGAACTGAAGGATCAGACGCACATACGCAGGGCAGGGAAGGCTGGAGTGCTGGTTTCCAGACTGAAAATCTGAACAATTTAAGCATAATTATATAACACTATTTCTATGCTATTTTTAAAAAATGGTTAAGTATGTGAGTATGCTGCTTTGATCTAAAAAGAGACACGATGTGAGGATATCATGTATTTTATAATTCCTAAAGACAGTTAGTTATTCATGACCTACACTTCCCAGGGTGGAAAACCAGACATATCTTTCAGAAGCAAGTGGAGCATTATCAAAGTAGAAGAAACACAATCAGATATACTTCTTTGTACTTTTCTTGTATATATTCAAAACACATGATGATATTTTCCTCTTGTTTAGCAATTTAAACTTACTGGTAGTAAGCCCCGTTCAGCCTGTTTCAATTGCATGGAATGAATGATGAACAGAAAAGCATAAAACATCAGTTCTGAGAAAAAAAACAACTGCTGGTGGTGGTGGTGGTGGTTTTGTGGTTTTTTTTGTTTGGTTGGTTGGTTGGTTTGGTTTTGGTTTTCCTGGAAAGTAATTTTAAGTGTACAGAAATAATCTTCTGTACTAGACACACAAAAATATTTCTGTATGAAACAAAACAGCAGTGTTACTTCCACACAGTCACAGTAATGGTTTTGCTAAAATGTTTTCTAATTTAAATATGCTTCAAGTAATGAAGTATAATGTAGAGAAAAATATTCTTAAAGTATAATTCAAACTTGCTCATTATTAATGTAGGTTTGAGATCGCACTGTGTACTGTGAAATCTTGATCTAATGTATCTAACTTAAGACAGTAAGCATCTAAATTAACATTACATGACTTAGAAAGGCATAAAAAGTGTTGCAAAGATAGAAACACTGTCTTAACTTACATCTGGCAGCTTAAATGTCTATCTCATTCTTCCTTTTTGTGGTGCAAAATAAATTAAATATTTTCACCATTTTGGCAGCAGATGGGAACTGACATCTTAGCTGACCCTTAGCCTATAGTGATCTGCTTGTTTGATCTTTATGGAGTATGACATGCTTTCTGTGAAAACTCCCAGATAAGGACTTCATTCTGCCCTCTGTTCATATGAATAGTGATGTTCCCTTTACCTTAATGGGACAGGGGTCAGCCTCCAAATGAGGTGATCTAAAACTAAGTCATTATTTAATGCTTTCATTAATAATGGAGTCTGAGCAACAAGGTTAATAATGTGAGAGAATTAGCTATTTGGTGATACAAAAATGAAAACAAACAATAAGATGTCATACAGCTTAGTTTAACTTCAGCAGTGATACATTCATTAGCTCTCAGTGAACAGCAGATACTGTTACATGGGGCTTAGAAAAACAGATTATGAGGTTTTCTGCAACATATTCTTATTCAATATTTTATTTCTGTATTTTTTCTTTTTTTTTTCTTCATTTTTCTTTTTTTTTCTTCATTTCCTGACATCCATTAATTTTATTTATTTTATTTTTT
>JANHFY010023037.1:22719-33530 GCA_027560095.1 Chloroceryle inda
ATTTCTTGGTGATTTGTTTTTTCAGATTTGAACCTTAATGCTTGTAGCAGTTTATAGCAGTTTGTGTTTAATAAAATAAAGATGTTAGAATAACTAGTAAAAAAGAAAGCTACTATGAGAATACCATATGAGCTGTTTAAAATCAAATAATAAGATGAAATCTTGATTGACTCTGGAATATTGACAATGATATTCTGTATATGATGCAACTTTTGCTCTTTACATAGAAAATGTTGTATGAACCAGCCACACAGCTGTCATTCTGTCTGAAAAATCATGCTCAGTCTGAAAATTCAGATTAAGTTATTCATATATGCCATTATTTTGACAGGTTTCTAAACAAGAAGACATGAAATAATATTAAACCAGGGAGCCAAACATTGAAACTATATTTGTGTATCATTCAACCCTTATATGGTATGAACTTCTTTTTAAATGTAAACCAAGATGCATTGTTCTAGTGAATTCTACCTGATGCTAAATTAATTATGAAAGTTAGAAGGTTTTGACGCAATTTTTAAGCATTACAAAAAATAGGAAAAAATGTCGATTTTTCGAAGTATAGATGAATCAACATCTTCCTACACTGCAACATTAATATCCTTCTGCATGAAAGCTTATGATTTTAGCTGGCATTATATAAGTCAGTATCTCTGACTGTGTTGAAAGCTAGATGTTTTGAAAAAGAGTCATTGTGGCTGATGCTGTGATCCTAATGTTTAGTAGCTGAATTTATCTTATTCAGAAGATATTCATCCATCTGGGATAACATATTTCTCAAGGAAAGATCTTTAAAAAAGCCTATTATCCTTGTTAATACACTGTAGGTGGCCGTTTGATAAGCACATTACTTGCTGGAAACAGTCCACAGTAAAGGAGACTTTTCTGATGTCTGTATTTGCCTTTTATGAGCCTGCAAAATCTGCTATTTTGTATTAAGGCCTGTATGTGGCTTTTAAAAGAATCCTTGACCAACAAGTAATATTATTGGAACATAATTTAGGCTACAACGTCATCTGCAAATTGTTTAGGAACTTTCCAATTCCAAAACTCTTTATTGCTTTGTATCTTGAACCTAAGCACAAAAGGATCCAGCAAGCATCAGAGTGAGGTAAGAATAAAAGACAGGATAGTGTGGCTGGGAGCAGAAAGGTGAGCAGAGTTGATGGAAGGACCCTTTGAAAGAGCTATCATCTTGATGGTCTTACCCATCTTATGAAATTAACTGGCATAGGATATGCAAATATTTCCAGGAAAACAAAAGAGCATGTTTAAGCATATGTTGCATTCACTGACATTCACAGCACTGTTTTCACATTATTTATTCATTATTTATTTGTTTATCAGTCCTTGACTACAATACTAAATGCTTTCATGTCAAAGACTTGGTCTTAATTAAGAGTTCTCAAATATTAGTAATGTCATTTTTGAAATGCCATTTGAATGAACTTAATTTCAAAAAACAGCTTTGGTGCTGTGTATAAAGCATACGTGTATAAATTCAATATATCTCTCAGAAAGCTAACAGCTGATTATATGTAGAAGTCTATTCATTCATAATTTAATATACTTAGCTACTACAGGTTTTTATCATTTAGGCTGAAACTACAATGTTTGTCAAAAGGATTCTTTTTTTCTTTTTTTCCTTTTGTTCTTTCATAGACAGGGTAACATCTGTGTTTGCTATGGTAATAACTGAAAAATTTAATGTCATAGATTTTGTTTTTTAAAAATATGGTAAATGAAGGAATAGTCAGATTCCCCTTTATGAACCAACAGGAACTGCAGCCCAAAGCAATAAACAGGTAAGGTGGAAGAACCAATGAGATGCTACATTGAACAAGCTGGTACATTACAAACACTAGGCCAAAGGATTGACAGGCTGTGGTTGGTGTGGGTGTTTGACAGAAGCAGAAAGCAAGAGCAGGCACAGACACCACTGGTGAGCACAATCCTAGCAGGAAGCTGGGCAAGAGCTTCTTTGGAAAATGGTTGTTGTGAGAAATGTGTACTTTTCTGAACTTAGAAATGACCTGTGAGCTCATATGCTTAATACTTAGTGAAACAGGATCTTGTGCATATTTTTGAAAGTAAAGAGGTACCTTACTATCATCTTTCTAGTCAACAATTTACTTCTGTTCCTGAAACTGGCTAAATGATGAGGGCTTTTTACCATTATCAACAGATCAAATAGCTTTTGAGTGAGAAATACTCAGTGAAATCTGGATTCCACCTTAGAGCCAGTACAAACATTGTGATTCTAAACCTAGACTTGAACATTTAAATAAGCTATATATGTTAATCTAAAAAGCTATTCTTCTTAGGCTAAGATATTTGAATTGTTTCACTCTCTGGACAGGAATGTTAGTTCTGTCACAGGGCAGAGAAAGCAGATGCAGATTTACTTTGAATTAAGGCACCAGACAGACCTGAGTAGTTCACATCCTGACTGTCTTGCTATCCTAATAATATCCTCTCTCCCTAAATTTGATCACAAATAGCCTGGCCTTTCCTAAACAAAACTAACACTATATGTAAGATAATTTCCTGGCTTTTTTTTTCTGTAAAAAAACTGTGAAAGTTTTCTGTGAAAGTCAGTACCTGACTTTGGAATCACAGAAGTTCTTTTTCAAACTGCACAACTGATCAGCAAATATGCAAATAGAGAATCTCTGGATGTGTGGATTTGGGGCAGAAAAGCCTTAAAAGGGATTGTCAAAGAATAAATGCATTAGAACTACATTATTTCTCAAGCTTTACTGCAACTATAGCTTATTCTGTTGAATTGACTTAATCGTGTCATTTGAAAATGTTCTTTATAGTATTTTGGGGGCATCAGAATAGCATTATGTACTATATTTGAACAAGACTTTTGCAGACAAGGAAACATTAACTTCCTGTACCCTGTAGATACTCTTGTATTTTCTCATTCTACAAAGGTTATAACAAGAATATTATTAGAAAAGTTGAATATTGCAAATTTTTTTCCAGAAGTACTTTCAGAAAATTCTTTGGAATATAAAATAGCTACAGCACCCCTTTTAAACCAGACATTCTTCTGAGTTCATAAAAGCTTCCAAACCTCTTATTTCAAGCAGGTTAATCATTCACTGGTTATATTACACACATATGAAATTTGAGGGACAAATCTCTCAGCTACATTTTTGCAACCTTATTAATGTCATTCTGCCTTTCCTCTTTATGTCTGCTTTTCCCTTTTGTTCATAAATGTGTAAATGAGTGAAATCTTCTTGGTATGAATGTACAGTGTATAATTAAAGCAGATTTTGTTTTCCTATTCTTCATTGTTTTCTTGATAAGTCTGCACTTTGATCTTGAAGCTGCCTCACCCCTGGCACAGCTCTTGTTCCAGTGGCACCTGTGGGTTCTTTGTGAATAAAGAGTAAAAACTAGAGTTTCTAAGCACATGAGAATGGGAGAGTTGTGATTCAGATAAGTATGGAAGTTTTGTTCTCCGGAAAACATGAAGTCTCTGGGCAAACTCAGAGTAAAAATGACATTTCATATAGCTTACAGTAAGACCTGTGACTTCCTTCCCAGGACTACTGTGAAGAAATTTCATATGGAATTTAGGTGTAAGTTAACTGAAAGAGTGAAACTGGATTGAACTAGTTATCCCATTATTTCCCATCATTATTTTATCTTCTATCAAAATTTAAATTAGGAACAATCAAAACAACTTTAAAAACCCCATTTATTTTCTTCAGATGTTTCAAATTAAAGTTCTAATTAAATCATAACTGCAAAAAGAGGCAATTCAAAGTATTAAAATTTCTTTTGTATATTCTATTCCTACAGTATGCACCTTTTCTGTAACCCCTTCAGCAGCAGGCAGTTGGTGACTGAAGAGGCTGGGAGAGCTGTTGTCCTACAAGGGTATCCTTTGCATACACTTCAATAATTGACAATGATTTGAAATACGCCATAGTGTAAAAATAAAAACTGAAAAGGCAGGAAGAAAAAAATAGATATTATTGAACCACATATGATCTTTTTGTAATTGAAAAGTATTCTCATCAGCTGTTATGGATTTAGAAATGCCTAATTTTGAAAGGGAATGGTGGTTGAATACCTGTAAAGATCTTTTTACTTACAGCATATGCACTAGAATAATAAATACGGCATGTATCACTGGCATGATATAGTCTTGCCACTTATTTTCATTCCATATTTGTGTTTACAAAGGGTGGTATGTTGGCACATTGGGAATATTATGTTTTTCCTCTAGCCATATACGCTTTTATGTGATAAAGGCAGTCACATTGGGAGATCCCCGGTACCCTGCCAAAGATCTCAACCCTCTAATGAAAAACAATATTTTCTTCATAGAGAGGAGGTAAAGGAGTCTCTGCTTGTCCAATTTGAGCCTAGCATGATGAGCAGTTTAGAAAACACCCTTTGTTTTTACATGGTGATTTTGCAACTCCACGTGGACAGTGGAGTCAAAAAGCTTATTGGGATTTGTGTTCCATGTACTTTCCACTTTGACTATCGCTTCTGTAATTTTTGTATGCTAAAACCCTCATATTTCAATGTGTGTATTGGGAGGTTTGGTTTTCTATCAGGCCAGATCATATTAGGCTGCATGCAACTACAGGGTGCTTTGTGTAGCAAATTGTGAGCACAAATACAGAGATTGTACAGGATGTTACATTGTGCTTAGGCCAACAAGAAGAAAACTGTGTTCATTTGTATATGGATTTAATGTCTGATGACAAATGTAGAAGAGCCTTAGCAGTCTGAGCCCAATGTCATGTATGAATAGCCTGATAATGGAAGGAGATCAAAGCACTTGTTAGAATCCAGATAGCATCGGTGTTCCCAGAGAGGGTTTGAGTCCTTTAAGCACAGAAAAGAAACAGACTGTGCCCTGAAGGGCTTTTTGTCTGAAGACGAAGAATAAGGTTAGGTTGTACCAAACAAATAATTCTGTTGAGGAATTGGTCCTGCTGTCAGAGTTGTATGGAATGCACTCTGTTTCTTTTGCTTTTCTTCTGAGCCTGGAGCCTGAGAAGGAAGCAGCATTAAGAGGAATATAGGATCAGGAACAGTCACAAAATCTTCATAGCTGGAAGTTTGCCAGGAGCTTGAGGCCTTACGGAGGGATTTGATGCAAGATAAAGTAGCTTCCAATTGTTTATTGGAATTTTAAGAGGAAGGCTTTCCAAACCACAATATCATGCTAAAAAAAAATTTATCTTGTTTAGGATGTTGGCGATAAAAGGGAAAAAGAAAATAATGTAAGGTTCTTATAGCAACAGGTATTATTTATGGTGTCATGACATTGTGTATTTTATTTACTGTAAATTAGCCTGCACCCATACACACACACATACCCTTTGTGTGACCTAAAATAGTCCTATTCTCCTGCCGTATGAGTAGGTATCTCCAGTGGAACATGCCAAGTCAGCAGAGAATGTGAGGAAATAGCAAGAGCAAAAGAGCAGAGCAGTCTCATTGCCTGCCTGGTGGTGTGATTGACATAATTCATATCAGATGTAAACTGATCCTGCCTGTACATCTTCCAGGCAGGGCTCAACATCTTCAGATAGTCATACTGACTATGTAGCTGGAAGGATCTGGCTGGCATTTGTAATGTCTGAGAATTTATGATTATGCAGCTGTACTGCTGGGGTTCAAAATTAATCCATTTCCTGGATTCTGCTATGTTATAAACAAATAGAATAATGAACACCTCCTCACTCCTTAGTGAAGTGACATATTTCAAATGCAGAAATACTGTTTACTAATGGCTGCATAAGAGACTCAACAGAGTTGGAGATAAACATAGTGCTAGTATTTTTTTTTTTTTTAATTCTCTCTAAGTTTTATGACTTTTTTTTTGTACTATGGAAAACTTACTTTTCTACAGTACTTTTGATATTAGTTTTTATTTTTATTAGTGAAGGTATTTTAATTTCCTTTTGTTTCATTCCTGCTATGCAGTCACGGCAACTTTTACATGACTATGACAGTGACTTTAACAAATGAAAGCAAACCATCCTCATCTTTGTTAAGCAATTATAGTTGCTTGTCATGATTCTTTCTTTTTTTCACACTGCTATGACTTTTGGGCAGCTACAGAGCATTTGTTTGTTCCATTGATAGGTATGCACAGAACCTCCACCGGTAGTAGACTCCAGGGCTGACTCTAAAATGCACTGACTTTAAAATGCTAGTATATGGCAATCAAGCAGAAAGGCCTCAATAATAAACTCTGTTGAACTTTCTGGACAGTGCATCTTTGACCATTTTATCTTGATTTTCTCAACAGCTCTTTTACTCTGAGTTGTTTTCTTTTGACTCTTGGCAGAACAGCTGCTTCTCTCTGGCCACTGGGTATAGCCTTATTTTCTTTATTGTTTTTAACTTTTGTAGGGCAGCCAGAAACATGGGGATGGGTGTTATATAACAAATACAATAAATAAATAAAACATTATTTGCAACATTCTTGCTGTCCACGGTGAAAGCTGTGGTCATAGAGAAAGGAGTGCATTGCACAAAAATTCCCTGTTTGATCCTGCTGTGGGAAATGGCTAAAAAAAAAAGAGAGGTAGTTTGAACACAGAGTTTGAAAGATGAAAAGTGAAAATAGCAGAAAGTCAGATTTAGGGACAACTGCCAGACTTATTGAGTATTTTCTTAAAAAATAAAATTGAAGCATAGCATGTCCCTTTAGACAAAATGAGTCACTGGGTTTAGTTTTTAATTCCTAATCTTTCCAGATTTAAAATGGTTGAAACTCAGATTGCTGCTGTCATTAGCCACTGAGAAGTAATGCTAGAGTCTCAGTGTACTGTGCAAAGTTGATTATGCAGAGCCAAAAGACTGATCAAAGATTCACGCACTGCAAGAAGTCAGTGAGTTTATGTGAAACACTAGGAGAGATTTTACAGCATTTAGAACTTTAAAAGAGCTTGAAAGAGGAGGTCAGCAGGGTCTGTTTTTGCAGGAGGCTCTAGAGCTTGAGAGAAACCTTTGCTAGTGTTGCCAGACTTTCTAAATGTTTACAAAGACTAGTAACTATTTCTTCCCTACCTTTCACCTTGACAACAATTCTCTTGCCCTTTCTCCTACCTTTTCCCATTTTGCCCTATTATCAGTCCCTCTTCCTTTCTTCCCATGCCATTATTTCTTCTCATTGCTTCTCATTATGTCTCTCCCCTTGAACCATTTCTTCCTACTGTACTCTTTAGTCATTAGGAATAAATAATTTTTGTATTATTATTTTTCTTAGGCACTAAGGAGCAAGCTGCCATCATGAATGGAGCATATCTCCTAAGCTGGACATTAAAGTGTAAGAGATACATCATTTTTTTTCTTTTTAAATTTGAATAAGAAGAGCATGATGATACATACAAGTATATAATCAAACCAGAACCTTTGTTTTTACTGACCTTGTAACTCAGTGTCAGTGCATATGTATCATCATCTCTGTTAGGAGTAACTTGTGTTTTGTGCCCTTGCAGAAGGCAAACCACATTAACAGGAAATTTTTAGAGTGTAGATGGTAGGTTAAGGGAAATAGGATTGTTCTGCCTTTAAAAAGGAAGACAAAAGGGTGCAGCTCTAACTGCTGTCTTCAAATGCTTCAAATATGGGAGACAGTAGAGAAGATGGATGCAGACTCTTCTCAGAGGTGCACAGTGGAAGAACAGAGAGCAATGGACATGAGCTGTAACAAGGGAAATTCTGATTTCAAATGAGAAATCAGTCTGGACAAGTTCCTGAGTAGCAAGGCCTTAAACTGTACAAATCTATCATTCTGCTGTTATACTGTTGATCTTGCACAATATCATTGTGTTGAGGGCATTACCTTGAAAAACATAGTAGGATATAATCTGGGCAGCAGCATACTCAGATGAATACCATAAACAAGCTCAAAAGTGTTCCAGGAATCAAAATTGTCTTGAGCCACTGAATTTATTTCTATTTTGCTGGAGTGAATGTAATGTTATTTAAACTTGGGCTGAGATGTGCATTGGCATAAAAGATACTGAAAGTCTCCTTTAATGGAATTCCAGCAGATCAGACTGAGGCATGAGGGTGTAGCCTGCAGGGGATACATTTGCACTGAAAGTTAATTTCTCACACTGCCACAGAGTCCTTTTGGAAAATGTAAAGACATAGAAGAAGTACACAAAGCAAAGGTTTCAGTATCAGCACAGGGAGAAAAATATACTCAGATCTTGGTGGTTTGCTTCTTCTCTATTAACAGTATCTGTAAACATTAACCAGTGCAAGCATGTGATGAAGAAATATAGTTTGATTCTGGAATAACAAAAAGAGATTTAACATCAGAGATACAATATACGCAGTGAAACCTATCTTTAGTGATAATCCTAGTTACTTAGTTTTAAAATGACTTGGAAGTGTTTTTCTCATAGAATGTTAGGTGTTGGAAGGGACCTCGAAAGATCATCTAGTCAAACCCACCTGCCAGAGCAGGATCACCTAGATTAGGTCACACAGGAACACGTCCAGGTGGGTTTTGAATGTCTCCAGAGAAAGAGACTCCACAATTTTCTCAGTGAAAGGTTGTATAGAATGAAACTAAAATATCAGCTGAGAATTGAAGTGGGAAGTTTAGAGGTGTCTCTCTACTCACTTGTAGAGAGTATTAGAGGAACACCACATGTGCAAGAAAATTTCTCTGGTACTGGTTATGATGCCATCATGAATGACATCTGAAATTAATTTATAAATTTCTAGTTTGGGTTTGTTTTTTTTCAAAGGAAAAAGTTAAATACTCCTCTGCATCTGTTTATTATCACTGTGCAACACAGGCTGCTTAAATTTGCCTCTATAAATGATGCAGTAACAAGTTTTCATCATTGTTACACTAATATGAACAGTCAAACTGCTAGGAACAACTCCCCCAGATTTGCATTTCTATTTTTTGGATAGAACATAATAATACAAATTACTGCATTGGTATCACAATATCCGTACAAGTAAGTGTAGGAAGGCCATTGTACAAGTTGCAGCACCAATCTGTAGTTGCTCATTCTGCTTAACTGAAACATGCTATCTGGTGTTGTTTTTGCTATGGAATGGCTAATGCTTTTCCATATATTGCAGCTGGGCACAGGTCAGGATGCAAAACTTGCCAGGGACTGTTATACTGCCCTGCTTTAGGAAGGATGGACATTTAGGTATGTAGATGAAAAATTGTGCTGTGGCATTATCTGGCTTTTATGCCGTACTTTCCCCTTCTTCCTCTTCCCCAGGTTTCATGCAGTCTTTCAGACCTTTTTCCATTATCATAAACTCAGAAACAATAAAATGAGGGTAGAATTTTGGGATGGTAATGAAAAACTGCACTGGTCAAAGTAGTGAGTCAATAAAGAAAGCAGTTAAATAACATCAGCCTTTACTGGGTCTGCCACTATACAACAAATTAGATTTTGTTTCTTTATGACTCTTCTGTTGGCAGTTCACAAAGGATATTTGCAAAACCTGCTGGCTACTATCCTCCTTCAGAATTTGCTATGGACTTCTGCTAGCTGTCAGTACACTAAGAAGTTCTACACAGGTATAAAATCTATACTGTCTTATCATGAGTTATATGTAGCTGTGCAGCTAGATGTTATTTAATAAAACAGGTTACCTGTCACTCCCAAGCTGTAAATAAAAATACTGGCCAGGCACCTGTGTAAGATTTCCTCCCCTCTCAGGCAGGTCTGTGACTAAGCATAGGGCTTGAAAAACTCAGTGGAAATTACCAGTTTCATCTGGCTTCTACTAGAATATGGGCTAAGTGTTTCTTTGGGGGGGGGAAATGCTCATAATTTCTTGGTCTGAATGACCAAAGGACTAAAAGGGCTTCTTTTTTTTTTTTTTTTTTATTACCAGTCTCATAATTTAAGTACAGATGATCTGTATTTTACCAGTAATATTTGCCATGTAGTGTTGAACATCCTGAAAATTTTATTTCTTGCTTAAAAAACAAACATTGCTCATGGTGTAGCTTTAGGGTATTCTAGTTTTAATATAATGCTCTAAGACATACTTGGAGCAACTATAAGGGAGTAACATTAGGTGAGTATATAATTGACTGTGTGCTTGCTCTGTTCTTTGGTGGTTGTACCATTCTTACACTCTTTCCTAAGGAACCTCTTTTTTGGTCACTACAGGAAACAAAATATTGCACTAGAGAGATCTTCAGTCTGACCCAGCACAGCCATTGTTGTATTATAACAATTAATTAGTATTAGAGGAGGGGTGCATGTGTGTGTGTGATTTTTCAGCTATCTTGTGGAAACTGTGTAATACATGAAATATCTATACACAGTTTTGTTTCTCTGTTTCCTTAGCACTTTGGAGATTTGGGAAAATGTCTGTTCAGTGTTTGATATTCACAAGGACTTCACCACTTGCTTCAGGCTTCTTCCTTGGTTTATAGTGTTTTCTTTGTTATTTGAGCATATTTCTTCTGATTGTCAGTTGGTAAAGTAGTCTAAAAATGATCTTTTTTTTTTTTTTTCAGGTAGTATATTCCTTTTGTTCTCAAACTCTTAGATCTCAGGATTTAAAACTGATATGAACATTGTGGTTCTTTGCTCTGTTCTACCATGTTAGACACACCTGTCAGTTCATGACTATTAAATTCTAACAGCTTCGTTCGTTCGTTGGTAACTTCTTTCAGCATGTTAGGTGCTGGGTCCTTTCAGCCATTTATACATGAAGGTTTGCAGCAGTAAATGTAATTCATAAACATCAGAACTGGGCTAGCTTAAATTATGGAAATCAAATTTAAAAGTTTGTACAAAGACAGATCTAAATATATA
>JANHFY010023041.1:2843-14218 GCA_027560095.1 Chloroceryle inda
CCTCAGCACTGGGATTCCTCTCTTGTCACTTGGCCCCACACGTGTTGATGTTCTTCCCATCAGCGGCATCCTCCACGAGTGAGATGTGGTAGTCAGTTGAAAGCGTGAGGTGGGAGATGCAGCCCACCAGGCCCCGCATGTACTGTCTGTTCGTGTGCAGGGCTATTTCCTGCATGCCACCTGGGGGAAAGTCAGCCATGAGAAACTCTTCACTGACATGGGTGTCTGCTCCTGCTTGTGGACTGCATGCACAGGAATACCATTAGCCTTCCTAATGCACGTCAGAAGTGAATTTTAATCTGCAGGTTGCTATGTGGTATTTTTAAACACATCTTTAAAGCACTTGAAAGTACAGAGGGGATAAGCAGGAAATAATAAATTAGGATAGTAATTATTTATTGAAAAAATTGTAGCTTCAGTAAGGGCCAAATAAGCTTGTGCCCAGACTCCCACTAAGAGATGGGGTTTGCAGCTGCCACTTGTTATTTCTCTATGTACCTGCCCGGGCTACCACAGTGCAGTCCATGGTGTTGGTGTTTTCTCATACCAGTCCACCCCAGACAACACACAGAGGCCTCCCCCAAAAAACAGGCCATGGAGAACTACAGGTTGCCACATGAAGCCTTCACCTTGAGCTAGACAGACATGAGATTCCCTACTTTGCAGATGACCTCACAAACACAAGAATGCACCTGAGCCCAGATGTGACCAGCAAGCACTCACCTACATAGAGATCTCCATTGATGTTTAACTGTCTCATCTTCCCAGGGGATTTACCTGTCCTGGCACCATAATCATCCACAGTTACTTTGCCAGACTGTCCATCCCTGAAGTGAAAAACAAACTGCATACAGTCTACAACCAGTCAGGAGGAGGACCAGCAGCATCTCCTCCTCACTAAGAGACCAGGGTGACTCAGTGCTCAGCAGGGTTCACAGGAAAGGCTTGGTACTGCTGCTGGGGAGCCCCACAGACATCACTGTGCTACAACAATCCAGAGCCTTGAGGCAAGGTTTTTTTTCAGGGACTGCGATGTCCCTTTCATGGACCTGCAAAGGGTGTGGGACACATTTGTGGAGCAGTAAAAAATAACTGGGAAAGAAGTAAATTGTACAGCTGGGGGAGAGGGGAGTATGGACAGGTTCTGATATGTTGTTAAAAACCAGACATAATACAAAAAGTAAACAACAGAAGCTTCAACATAATGGAATAGGCAAGTTAAGGTAAAACATACTTACAAGCAGTTTTGCTTCTTACTAAAGCTTTTAGGTCACCTATGTGTTATATATAGTCAATATCTTCACTGAAAAGAGCCACTTCATGGGCTCCTCTTCTCACTGAATTTGGTACAAGTTGTGCTCATGTCAGCCTGCAATTTCCAGGGAACCAGCTTCTTACGAAGAGGGATCTGTGCTTACTCTTTTCAACACACTTGCCTCCCATGAAGCAATCAGTTATAAATAGGAGTTACATACACACTGCAAGATGTCTGCACCTCCTCCAAATAGAAAAAGTAGGCATACACTGTCCATGCTGCAGTGCTTGTGCCAGCCCACAAGATGCTCACTAGAGAATTTCAAAATGCAGACATCAAAGAAGAATACTCTTAATCCAAATGGTATGGGTTTAATAGAATGTCTGTCACAGCCCAGAATAGCCCTGTGTGATTTTGGCAGCCTGCCTTGAGCTGTGCTGAACTGTCACTGTCACTTCTAATGCAAAAATCTTTGTGTCCATCTTCCTGAAACAGACAAGTTGCTAACTGTTCAACTCGTAAACAATGTGAGAGCGTTTTGTGCAGTGATTCACATCTGAACAACATCCAGACACACCAGCCAACACCCTGAATTGCAGGTTGGATCTGGAACACATCCTAGATGAAGTGTGGCCACTTACCGAACAGCCTTGACTCTGTGCCACCGGCCATCACTGAAAGAGCCATTCACCATGATGGAAGCAATGCCACTGCCCAAATTGTAGCTACAATTATAAAAAAAAAAAAAGTGTTACTGCCTCCCTTGCAAAGACCACCTGCCTGCTAAATTGCACAAACTTTCTTACTCTGTGCTCCACCTGCTCAGCCCTCATGATCTCCTTTTATGGCTCAAATTCTTGAGGGACCCAGTGGAGTACTTTGGAAGCCCAGTAGCAACACACTTATTTTGCAAAGCTAGGCTCATGGAGCAACAGAGAGACTCCTGCCTACTCAGGTCAGAGTGAGTACCAAGACCACCATCCCCATGGCAGCAAGAAGGGGGCCTCTCCATGGAGATTCCTGCCTGAAACTGGAGGTTATGAAGGTCACTAACCTACAGACCTTTGGTCTAATGGCAGAGAAAAGTGGTAGGTTGCAAATACAGTTAATATATACATTTTTACAAAAGGAAATAAGCATGCCACCTACAGCAGATCTACAAATCATTTGAATTGTAGGGAAGTTTGAGAACTGTGTTAGAATGGTTAAAGTCTAAGAAATAAACACAGAAATAATCATAAAGTTGCCTGATTCAGTTGCCACTGATTATTTCTTTGTGTGTGCTGCTAGTGCAGTTACTCAACAGACATAACGTCCCTATGATGTTTACACTTCAGGCATCTTAAGTTCTGTGTCTCAGAAATTTGTGTCAACCTTCACAAAGGGGAAGTAGGTGCTACAGCACAGTGAGTTATCGGGTGCTCAGCTGCCTAAATAAGCAGTGATTTATGATCACTAATAATGAATTAGCCTGAGCCAGCTGCTGCTGGCCTTCAGCCTGTACCAAGCTAAGGAGCTTAAGTCCAACACCACTATCTCTTCAAAAAAGGCTGGACATGGAATTAAGTTCACAGCCAGGGTTAGGGACTTCAGAAGAGCACACTGAGTTGTGAACTGATGAGGGCAAAATGGTTGTCCTAAATTTGACTCTCCCCAGTGGTTTAAGTGAGTCTCAAGCAAGCATCTCCTTTTACTCAGGGTACAAATATCAGTATAGGTCAAGAGCTACGGAAGGATTTGTGTGTTCAGGACAGTATTTAAATTTTAGACCTCTGGTTACAAGAATCAGATGAATATCTGTAATGAATGGGGATCCCCTATAACAGGGATATATCTTTCTGCAGAAGCAGGGAGTAACAGAAAGGATTTAAAGCACCAATTACACTGTACAGGGAACCTAGAAAATGGTGAAGAAAAGCTATGTTTTTAATTTCAAACCAGACCACAATAGAGATATTTAATTTTGGGCTGCAGAAAAATACTTCCGATTGATTCATTCTCCTGATACTCTCCTGGTCCTAACTCTGAAAAGGTGGAAAAGTTGCAAGTTTCTGAAAAAAGATCCTTTTTTTTTGTTTGTTTTTTCTGCATTTGTCCTTTCACCATCTTTTTTGTTGCTTCATTTTAGTATGCAGTGATTGTTTATGAGAGTTTTAAATTGGGATTTTAATTCTTCACCTTCCTAAGTGCATGTGGAAGGTACAAATAGTTCAATAAAATTTATCTGTTTCTATATAAAACCTTTGTGTATTTTCATCTCTGGGGGATAGCAACAATCCTAATAAAAATGCACTGTGCCTAAAAAACATACAGAATAGAGTGTCCACTTAATACATGTTGTGAAAATACAGAGTCTCCCTCAGACATTTAAAAAATGCATAATTTCTGTAGAGTCTGTTCCTTGTTTATAAAGCAGTGAGGAAGCTAAGAGCTTTTGCAAAGTTAGCCACAGAAAATCACATGCAAAAAAGCTTAAGAGAAATTAATTTAAATGGAAATGTGCAACTTGTCTATGGGCCCATGGTAGCAAACAGCATCCAGACACATCAAGTAAGATATAGCTTCAAGTTAGATTAAATTATTAACAAAATCTTTGCCATTTAGTCAACAGTGTTCTACAACAATCCATAATGATGGCATCTGTAGTTTGACGTTTCAGTGTTTGTCTTAGACAACCCATAAGGACATCATGAGGACAGACAGGGCTTTTGTAAGGCAGGAGTCCCAGAAAAGCACCACTCAAAAAGTTGCACAGAGTCTGCCTAAACGCCTGTAAGGGAGAAAGCAATTCCGGAGAGAGAACACAAGTTCAGCCCAGCATTTCCCAATACTCTCCAGTTTCAGCTTTTTGACAACAATATTATTTCTTTCTTCACTAACTGTTGGCAGTAACGAAGCATGGTGACAGCTGGGTTTGTATCACAGGGATGGGTATTTAGGATTTTGAAAAGGTGGGGGTCCTACTCCCATATGTACTCTTTGGTGAAGAGTGAGCCTGCAGTGAGCACGGAGTCAGCAGTTATTTCTTCACCTCTGCCCTCTCTGCAAACCCTCTATCTGCTCTGCTAAACTGTGCTTCAAGTGCTTCAAGACAACTGTGTGTCAAGTGCTTCAAGAGGCATGAGGGAGGTTACTAACAATACTCATACCTTCATAAACCAACTTTTAGAAAGTCACATTAAAAAATGGATGGTTTAAAACTTGCAAGCTTACAGCACATTACCTCTTCAACTCACATCCTTTCCCGGACAACGACAGGACCCATCACTGTACAAAACCTTGAGGATGTAATTGACTCACACTATACCAAAGGACATACTGGAGCCACTCCTGTTTAACATTTTTATCAATGATCTTGATGAGAGGATTGAATGCATCCTCAGTAAGTTCACAGATGACACCAAGCTGGGAGGGTGTGTTGATCTGCTGAAGGCTCTACAGAGGGACCTAGACAGATTGGGTCAATGTGCCAAGGCTAATTGTATGAGTTTCAATAAGGTCAAACTGTCGGTTCCTGCATTTCGGGCACAACAACCCCAGGAAACACTACAGGCTTGGGGAAGAGTGGTGGAAAGCTGCCTAGCAGAAAGGGACCTGGGAGTTTTGGTCAACAGCCAGCCGAATATGAGCCAGCAGTGTGCCCAGGTAGCCAAGAAGGCCAACAGCACCCTGGCTTGGATCAGAAAGAGTGTGACTAGCAGGACTAGGGAAGCAATCCTGCCCCTGTACTCAGCACTGGTGAGGCATCACCTCAAGTACTGTGTTCAGTTTTGGGCACCTCAATACAGAAAGGACATTGAGGCACTAGAGCAGGTCCAAAGGAGGGCAATAAGGCTGGTGAAGGGTTTGGAAAACATACCCTATGAGGAGCAACTGAGGGAGCTGGGGCTGTTTAGTCTGGGGAAGGGGAGGCCGAGGAGAGATCTTATCGGTCTCTACAAATACCTGAAAGGAGATTTTAGCAACAGAGGGGTTGTTCTCTTCTCAGTGGTGACAGGTGCAGAACAAGGGAAAATGGCCTTGAGTAGTGTCAGGGAAGGTTTAGGTTGGATATCAGGAAAAACATCTTTACAGAACGGGTTGTTAAGCACTGTAACAACCTCCCCAGGAAAGTGGTTGAGTCACCATCCCTGAATGCGTTAAAAAATCGTTTGGATGTGGTGCTCGGAGAGATGGTTTAGTGGTAGGTAACAACATGGTAGGTTGTTAGAGTTAGGGTAGTAGGTTTAGGTTCAGGTTGGACTTGATGATCTTGAAGGTCTTTTCCAACCTGAGCAATTAATTCTATGATTCTGTGTGACAAGTGCACTAGGCATTCTTTAATGCCTTGAGTGTACTGCCTATAAAAGAAGTAAGGGAGAGAAAGTTTACCTGAATAGTATTGCTCCTTCTTGAAGACCTAGAGAAATGAAATCACTGTTACGTCGCATGGGACTGTCTCCCCTCCACATGAGAAGACCTTCCTTCATTGTGGTTTTAAACCTCATGAATACATTTGTTCTTGATCCTGATACCCTGTTTAATGTAGAAGAAGAAAATAATAGTAAAATACTGAACTCAGACAGCCTTCCTTCAAAAAAAAAAAAAAGATAAAAGATGATGCAGTATTTCTTCTCCACTGGTATTGTGGGTTACTGTTTTTCAGTTCACCTATATGCTGATGTGTGAGGGGCTGGCTCACATCCCCACTGATCCCAAACACAATAGCTATTGGGCTACTCCACACAAATAAGAGAAAATCCTTTTTTTCTCCCCAAGCCTAGTGTGAAATCCAGTCCAACAAGCAAAGAGAACATGCAGTAGATTTGGTGCGCTCAGAAACCAGTGGAGGAAGCATAAGAAGGGCAAATCAGAAAGTCCTGCTAGGTAAGAGGTACCAAGCTGCAGGTGACGACCTTTGTGAAGCCTTCTCTAGCCAGTGGCTGAAATACAGGCTGATGGAATCATTTGTTGAAACCCACAATTTGCTGGAATTTGGGCATCTTCTAGGGATACAGAGCAGACAGAAAGAAGTTTGAGGATCTGAATTTTAGGCTAAAGCAAGATCTAAAATCATCAGTCTCTTTACAGATACAGGCTCTGTATGTCTGTTCTCTCAGAAAGCACATACTAGTCATTTATAGGTTGCAAGATGCTCAGATAGTAAAACAAATTCAGCCATAAGCACATGCATAGAAAATGGTTTATTTTTCCTGAAATTTAGAAATATGACAAAGACAGCTTAAAATACTTAAATATACCACAACCCTACTACATGAAACTCTTAGCATTATAATGGTTAACAAATAGAATATTTATATTCAGGGCAGACACATTACCTTTTTAGGATATCTGGATTGTCATATGTGAGGTAACTGCGACCAATAAATTGTGGGATTTCAATTGCCTCTGTAATTGCTGAAAAATAAATAAAAAAGCAAAAATCTGTGTCATCTGACATGGAAATGGAAGGAAAAAAAAAAAAAGAGAGAAAATACTGTTTTATAGATTTACTCATGCATTGGCAGGTACCTGCTGGTGGCACAGAACTGAGCTGGACTCCTGTTGTTTTACTAAAAGGCACCACCAGTTCATACCTAAATGTAGTGGCAGTAGTGAAAATAGTTTAAACTGTTGACAGTCCCTCTACTTACAGCCATTATGACATGGGCCTAATGTACTGATACACCATACATCTTAGTGCAGGAAAACACTAAGTATTGACAACATATTTCAAATATTATTTTTGTCTGTTTTCACATTTCTTGATTCTCCATGTGGTTCAAGCCATCCTCCTATCAAAGCTTATGCATTCAACATCCTTCGCTCTTAGTCTACAAAAGTCCTACTTGGCTCCTAATAGAGAACCATGTACACAGAGTGCATGCTGGTACCTCTCACCCCTGCAAAGTGAGGATGGGAGGCAGCATAGGCAACCTCTGTGTGTGAGTTTGCACAGAGCAGCTGCTGCCCGCTCAAGTATCAACTCTGGGGTGCAGTGAAGGCAAAGGCTATCTCCAGGGAGGACATCCAGGGTGCCCTAATCACTTTGGGACTATTGAAACAAGTGAGACTACACTAAAGGTTGCATGACAGAGGCTGCAAAGCCTCTTGATGCATACAGTCAACATGCTGTAATGCTTGCCGTGGAGGGTGTTTTTCTCAGAGCTCACTGGTGTCCTACGCGGAGAATCTCCCATTTCTCCAGGGACAGCACCTAAATATATAGCTGTGGTGTACAGCCACTGGGACAGCAGCACACACTGCAACCAGAACTGGAGCTGGTGTACGCTGTCCATGGAGAAGACTTTGGAGAAGTTAACTCAAATGTGTGATATAAATCTCTGAACACCCCTGATACACAGCCTTTGGTATCCTATGAGCACTGGTCTGAACAGATTTTGAGTGAACATCCTACAGGTTGCTGCTGATCTCTCATGACTGTTTGCTGCATTAATATAAACCAGTTTTATAAATTTCTTAAAATAGCTACCTTCATCTTATTTTCTTCCTGAGAAATAATCCCTTTGACGCACAGCTAATCCCATCTATATAAATTTCAAGCTTTTCAGGGCATGGATGCCTGCTTTCTTTATGCAATGCAGAGGCTGTTTGGGATTTAAGAGCTCACTGTAACACAGATATGCAACAATTGGTGTAGTCTGGCAGCCAACAACAGCAATATAAAATATAGCTCTAAGTGCCAAGACTGAGAATTTCAGATAGTGACAAACGTCTGTTTTCATCCATAGTTTTTTCTTGGTAGAAATCAGGAAAGCTGCCTAATGTGTATAAAGATACCACCACAGGCAGTACACAGTTTGCAGCCTGCTAGCATCATTACAAGATTGCAAAAGATGTGTTTGTTACAGTCGGCCAGATGTTTCTCACCAGGTCTGATGCTTTTAGCACTGGGCTGTCTCTGACCATGGTGGATGGCAGCAGAGCATGAAAGGCGCCTTTCTTCCCCTGTCATGTCCTGCACCGGCGCTAGAGCCTTGCTGCTCTTGCTTTCATCATAGGGAGGTGTCTGCCTGTGCCATGCAGCAGCCTTTGCCCTTGATCGAGAACTCTGATTTAATCTATAGAGCTTGATGGGCATTTATCTCTGCTTCCTTTTCTGTATGATCAATGCCTGCAGCACTGATTTTGACTGCAGAAAACCAAGTAAGTATTAGCAGTACCCTTGACACATGCAGGGTTTTTGAAAATGGAAAGGAATAGGACCAGTAAGGAGGCCTAGGATGAAATATCTTCACTCTCTTCTCATCATGATTTGGCAGAGAGGCACCAAAGCTCTCATGGCAAGTGGGAGTGAGCTCAGAACAGCAAGGCAGCCTGAAGCAGTATCTACCCCTACAAAGCAGTCATCTGGCTGCCCGCCCCTGATGCTTTGTACATACAGGGCACAGCTCTACAGCCACTGGTCTGCACTTGGAAGGTGCTTTGGATGCATTTTAAAATATCAACAACATGATATTTAAGGAAATACTATATAACTCCAGAAAATATTTTGGCTTATTGACAGAAGCTTTCCAGTCTTAATGGAAATCCAGCATCCAGCTTGCTGGAGCAGACACAGATGCACAATGACAGAGCAGTTTTCACATCATTTGCAGTACTTACTGTTTAGGCAGTAACTTCCACACTCTGCAGTGAGTCAGCACAAAACAAAACAAAACAAGAACACTCTCATTTTATTTTTCTGTAGCATAAAAGTCTCCCTTCATTCAATTTCATGCCCACTGTTTGACAAATGTGATCCCTGCTTCCCATTTGCAGTGAAAGAAAACTACAATCACTCATTATTGTTTTGCCTCAAGTAATTTTTTATATTTGACTGTTCAAAACCCACAGAAGTGCAGACAGGTAGGACCAACAGCAAACCCCTCTGACTGTCCCTAGTTTTCAAATCCCAGTCACTCGCCATGGTTTACTCAGGGAACAGCAACAGTTTGTCGTTCTACTCCACCTCACAATTAAATATAAAAATATGCTCCCTGAAGCTTGGACAAAAGATATAAAAACCAGCAATGCTAGCAGAAACTCTATTGAATCCTTGACAAATGCTCCACTATGGTATGAATCAATATCTCATACACCTCATAACAGCATTATTTAAGTTATTTCATAAGTGGCACATAATATTTTGGAGAATGAGGTGCAGACCCTCACAAGCACTTTGTTTTTTTCAGGCTGTGGGGTTACAGCAGCCCATCAGCAAGCAGGATGGAGACTGCACCTTCAGCCTTTCGTGAAGCAGGTGAGTGCACTAACCAAAACCTCACGCTGAAAGAGAAGTAGACACACATGTGCATCATTCCTTAGCTGTGTCTATACTCATTAAGGAGACACAAGAAGGAATTATTTTAAGAAATCTGCTTCAAGTTCATTAAGGGTATTGTAAAGGTTCAGGAATTACATCCATGCTCTGCACATCTATCAGCAACAACTTGTATTTTTTGGTAGCAGCTAAGGCTGCATAAATGCAGGGGGTTTGAAAGACACCTGAACTGCAGCCACAGGCATCAGGAACAGAAGAAAGGTGACTGGTGCTTTTGAACACTCTTAAACATGAATTGAGATTGGATTCCCATAGGAAGCAAAACCCAGGATCCAGCCTAAGCCAAAGGCACAAGGCACTTCTGACTGTCTCTGAAAGCCTAGATGCCTATTCAGGTTATGACAAAGTGGAGTGTGGTGGCACACCAGCTGAGTGAGCAGTAGTGCTGCCCATGCCACTGGGAAGGTGCAGCAGTGGCCAGCATGGCACTCTGTTCTCAGGGCTTAGCAGAGGTCAGAATCAGGCAAGTGGTGAGGAGATGTGGCCTGAGCAAAGCACAGGAGATCACTGAACAGGCAGGCTGTCACATGTCCAAGCTGCAGAGCATTCACTTGCCTTGCCTCCCTCTGGAGACCTCAGTACTGCTGCAGATACCATCTTGAAGTCAGGAGCTTAGCACCCTACACAAAGCTAGAAAGACAAAATTGCAATGCTCCCTTCTCCCCACAAAGAAACCAGGATAAATGACGTTGCTCTAGCTATTAGTTAGACCACAACAAGGTAAGCAAAGGGGTTTCTTGCATTGTATTTTAATAAAATGTTTTTCTTCTAAGATATTGTCTTTTTTTTGAAGAATAGGTCAATCCATTAATCACAATTTAACCAAGGCCACTACTTTGTGCTTGCAAGAGATTAAGGATTGGGTGAAACCAACAATGTCACTCAGCTCCTCTGAACTGCGTTTGTTATATTACAAAACCTTCTCTTAGAATTTTTCAAGCTCAAGCCTGACAGAAGGGAAACATCTCCATCTAGTGGAGTAACCTAAAGCACAAGTCTTTAAATACTTCATCCAGTCCTAACACTCTCCTGAATCTAAGGTTTGAACTATTACAGTTGCTCTATTCTTCTGGAAGGAAGAATGACAAGCATATGGGCAGGTTCTCCTCCTTGGTACTCTCCATTTCCATATCTAGGTAAGGTTTGTGCAGATGATGAAATTACCATTAGAGTAATCAGTGTCTGAAAAAGGACTAGACCTTTTTACGTATGAGAACAGCATTTGTTGTGAGCCCTAGGGAGGATAAAAATACAAGGGTTATGATGGTCATGCTTCAGAATGTAACATAATCACTGGCTGGAGGACATTGGTAGGAAATCCCCCTTTGTACAGCACTGCATAATTAAGGAAGTTTATGAAGCGTTCAGTGTTGTTCAACAACAAGCAACCAGATAACTATGCTGCTATCTATGGATCATAGCTCTGTGCTGGGATAACAGTTACCATGTTCCTAACAAAACAAATTCTTTCCTGGGTATATGGAATGTGCAAGGGTGTAAAGAGAGCTCTGGCCTCCAGGGTTTCTATTCCAAGGGATGTCTACAAAGGTAGTTGTAGGTGCTAAATCTCTCTTATTTCTGTGATCATCTCTGTTCCTTTGGATAGAAATGCAGACATTGTTACCTTTTTGGCAGTGTTTGCCATCGAAGCCCAGAGGACAGTCACATTCATAAATGTCCTTCTTGGGAACACAGGTGCCTCCATTTGCACATGGTGAGCTCACACAGGGGTGGGCAGCGTTCACTAGGTTGACGGCAAAAGTGAAATCCCGTTTCACATCAATTGCTCGATCATTC
>JANHFY010023041.1:26391-43349 GCA_027560095.1 Chloroceryle inda
TGGGAGGTGTCCCTGCCATTGGCAGGGGGGTTGGAACTAGATGGTCTTTAAGGTCCCTTCCAACCCCGACAATTCTATGATTCTGTGATTCTATAACCACTTGCTTTCTGACTAGAGCTTGCTCTTACTCTTAAAACAGTTTAGACTGAGAGGTCATTAGACCAAGTATTTTGTTACCCAGTAATTTTTCCAAGTGTCCATTACATGGATGAAATAGACATGAATAAATATGACGAGGCTAATTAATTAACATCTACTTTTCCATATTTTAATTTGTGGAGGCATTAAAATATTCCATATTTTAATTTGTAACAGCACTTAGTAAAACTGTTGAAATAATTTATTCTACGATTTTTAAAAAGCATACTGTGACTCTGGAAAACAATAGATGTTCAACAGGAAAGCCTGTTTGTGTCAGTAGTGATGAGGTTTAATGGTCAATAGCCCTCTGTAACACCCACAGCACTGTTGTGGGTCTGAATGATCCCTGTGTTGCTTTAGACAAATGCAATGATGCCTTTAGGCAAAGCACATTTTGTGGGGTCCACAGTGTTTTAACTACAAACACAGCATACATACTATTGATTTCTAACAATATATCTGTGTCACTCAGGAACATGAAGAGACATCCTGAGAGCTTCTGTCAGAAATACTGGTACAGTTGCAATTATATCAGCAACACTGAATTTCCTATTGGCTCATGAGAACTGGTTTTGCTACTTTTTGTGCAGAATAAGTGTCCACAAGAGGTTTTGGTATACTAAATGATGTTTACTTACACAGTGCGATAAACCGTTCTACTACAGAACCAGCAAAAGCAATGTGCAAAGACACAGTGAAATATTGTGCCAAAATAGAGACTGCACCATCCATCTCTAAAATCTCAACCGTTGCTCAATTTTTTTCACCAGGCAAAAGAAAAATTAACCCTGTTTTATCATTGATTAACGACCCATACCATTATACTTACCGACATCAGCACCACTGAGAGCTTTCCCTAATGGCCAAGGTCTTATATCAATTATATTTCCATTGATGCTGAGTGACTGAACACAGCCCTGAAATCCACGGTTGGTGCCTGTAGCTCTGACCAACCAGTACACACTCGGGGCACCACCAATGTAGAAGGGAGTCCGGAATGTAATTTTACTATATTGGCCCTGAAGGGAAAACAGAGCATGACATGATGTAGAACAGACATAACACAGGATAACTAACTAAGCCATAACGGGTATAATCAGTATTTTTTTTTTCTCCACAGACAATTGTGTCAGAGTATGTGTAGGTTGCTCACTGGTAATTCCTTTCCATTAATCATTCCTCCAGTCTACCATTTAAAATTACTTTTTTTACCCACATCCATCATGATAATACGGACTATTAAAAGCACAATAAAAAACTTAAAAAACAGTATGTTCTGATTGTGATCTGTCTTTTGCTGCAATTTCTTCCTTTACTTTTGACAAAATCGTATGTCACCAATGTGATATTGCCTTTTGGACAGAACTCAGCGGGTGCTTAGTATTGAATAATGATAAAATGGCATAAACCATCAGTGAAAACAAAGGCAAAAGCTGATAAAATTACAACTTCAGTAGGGTCCTGTTCACTTTGCAAGTGCTAAATTTACTCCATGGATCTGTTTCATCAGGTTAAAGTAGTTCAGGTGCAGCCTGTGCCTAAAGAGAGTTCAGATGTCCACAGGGTTGCATGGTGGGCATACGTCAGGGCTGTGGGCCTCCCACCATTTGCCATTTCCTGTCTCCTTTGACATTCCTGCTCTTCTTGGTCTGTCAAACTCCACTTCTCTTTGTAGGTACTCTCTAGACTGTTCAAGTAAAAATGAACCAGGTCAGAAATCACCACCACCCTGTTAACACTAATACAGATCCTTCTAACTAGGAAGGGATGAGAAGGACTTAATGAAGCAATAAGACTACGGGAGCAGCAAGTTCTGCTGGAGAGCAGCATCTAGAGCAATTAACTTTTCTTTGCTGTAGCTGCAGCTAAAAAATGTGTGTCCAGTGTAAAACTGTCCTTGTAATAGGCTCTGTGAACCATAATCCTCCTCCTAGCCCTTTGCTGCACCTTTTCTTCCTTAACTTCATCTTTCTTGGGCATGGGTGATCTTAGCCCTGCATAGCCATATGACTTCTTACCAAAGTGCTGTGCAATGTTATTACTCTCTACTGAACATATCTCTCTTTTTTAAGAGAGATATGTCTCACAAACTCACATTTGCCCTTTTTGTGGCCTCATAGAAATGATAACACATAGCAACATATGACAGACAGTGACTTTTTTTCCTCTGCCATTTCCAGCTGATAGCAACTGAATGTGTAGCATTTTTTTCCCATCATTGCCTGCACATGAAAGTGTAAACTAATAAGGTGTCAATTCTTTTCAGTGGCTATCAAAGGGAAAAGGAAACAATTTGCAACTGTCTTTTTTTTCAGTGACTTAATTTCACTTCTTTTCTGACCTGGCAGCAGATAAGCAAGTCAAGACATCTTCCTCTATTATATTTTATCATAGCAGCCTCATATGAAATTGTTTGCTTTAACGTAAGTCAGGACAGAATATCTATCTTCATTACTGTACTTAAATCCATGCCCATAGTATACATGTAATTACGCTTCTGTATACAAACCTTGTGTGGCTATTTGCACATTATGCACAAATACATACACATATGCATTTAATTTTTCTGGTTGAGAAACCACATCAACTCTTGGGAGTCTTGAAAAAGAAATGAATCAGGGAGAGCAGCTGTAAAATCTGGCAAACTTTTATCAGCAAGCAGCCTGTATCAGAGATTAGCAAAGTGTAGCAGAAGGGTGGTAGAGTAATCATGAAGGACAACAAGGAAACTATGATGGGATTCAGTACTGGGATCTTTAGCTACGTGGTATCTAGACTACTGGAAGAGTGATCTGTACACTGTTCATGAAACCCCCCAACAAGGATAATTATACCTTTTAAATCTGACCAGATTCTTGCCGGCAAGAAAACAATGTTGTCATAATCTTGAGAGAGACCAAGGTCAGGCTGCAGGTGCAGGATTACCTACCTGAGATTTTCCTGTCACTGGAGCATCATTGTCCAGCCTGAGCCAGCCATTCATACCATCTCTGAACAAGGTGACGCTGTGCCAGTTCCCCAGCTTGATTTTGTTTTCACTTATTATGACTGCAACTCCTGTGCCACAGTTGAACCTGGGAGCACCAAACATAGGAGGCAAAGTGACAGTCTAAGAGTAAACAAATAACTGGAAGTTGTTTTTAGACTCCAAATATTCCCTTTATTCCCGGGAACCAACCTGTTGCATATTGCATATTAGTAGACCAATGGAAAATTAGACAGCAGGTCTACATATGATATATTCTAAGTTTTAAAATTCATTATACGTCTTTCTGCCACAGAGATTTTGCATTCTGTGGCCATACCAAGTGCATTGCAAAGCTTGCCAACAGCTGAAACTGTTAAAAGATGGAGGGTACTGCAATGTGAGTTCTTGCCATCACAGTAATTTCTCTTGGGAATTTTTCTATCTCCCTGGTGAAAGGCAGTGTTACATTAATAACATCAGATTTAGGGTGGAGGATTTACCTGAACTGGATGCTACGTCGGATGATTGCCAGTGACATAAAATCACCACGACCATGTTCATTTTCTCCACAGTATAGTAGCAAACCATCTTCTGATTCAGCCTGCAATCATTGCATCAACATGAAATATCAGTCCACAGCAACAGATAAATGCAAGCAGCCCTGGGGGACTTTTCTCCAGAAAAGTGACAATTTTTTTCAGATGCAGTTTTTAACTTGCAGAATCAGAAATTGGTTGATCAGTTTTGTATCTTGCATTTGAAGAACCTAGAAAATCATTGCCTTAATGCTTAAATGGTTTAAGAACATCTCTTCTACTTACAGGATGGTACTATCTGATCTAAAAAGAAGCTTGAAAGCATTAAAGACTGTCAGACATGTCCCATGTAAGACCTCTGAGCATAAGTCTAGCAAGGATGTCCAAGCAAGCCTGTTAAGTCTAAAGACATCAGACTTACTGTATATGAATACACAACCTGCTTCCTGTGTTCAGTGAGCCTGACAATTTTCAAGCTGAACAACCTGTGCAGGCAGGATTTCTCTGTATGTGCACAGCAGCTGACACAGTGGCTTTCCACAACCATCCCGCATTTTAAGCTGACAATTTGCCAGAGAAGTGTTAGCTCACCACATAAGGAAACAGCCTGCTGCAGCTCTAGTCACAGTCTTGCACCTAGTTTGTGAGTGTGGTGAATCTGCTTGGGAGCAGGGGTGCATCTGAGATCTTGTCCACCCTCCTCACAGGCAACACTACCTGTTCTGTTCACAGACAGCATTAACAAGTCACTGTAGGATGTACCACATCACTTCAAACCTATAGTTTAAGTAGTCCAGTATCTTGCATATATTAGCAGCCAGTGTGCCAAAATTCAGAGGCAGAAAATGATAACCATGTAAATCCTGCAGAGTAGGGCAGTGCTTTGCTCAGTACAACGTGATCACGATTTCTTACAAGCAAAGATACTTCATGCCACTTGCAAACTGTACTTCACAAAAAGTCCAGGTGTCCTTCAACCTGTAGCTCCTTCACAAGGCTATAACATTGCCAATGTACATTGCTGCTACTCTGCAACACCAGTATTACTAGTCCAAGGGATACTCTCTTGCATTGCCTATCAATAACAGATACAATTTTTTTAGCTTAATTTTACCAACTTAATTTGTATTCATTGAAGGTCAAGTCAGATCTTTCTACCTTTGGACATGAATGTTATGTATAGGTTCACCAAAAATACATTGTAAGCTATACCAAAGCTAAGTTACTGTTCCATTGTCCACAGCATCACAATAAGAAAATAAAATTTAAAGCTCCCATGTGAACTTGGAATTGCTTAAACTTACCCTGAATTCAAGAGTAATTTGAAATGTCTGATAAGAGTTTTTTAGTGGTTCAAACGTGATGTATGAGTAGCCAAAGAACTGAGGATACTGGATAACAATATCTGAAAAATAAAGACAGAAGCACATTATTTAGTAATTTTCTCTCAATACACACATTTAGCACTAGGTAACATCAAGGAAAAATGAAAGGCAGAGTTCCTCCAGAGACAACCATTAGTCAGCAGCAGTGAGCAATCGGTTAACCTATTGCCTTGTCCTTCCACCACCTTTCACAACTAATTCCTTTATTCCCAAGGACTTGGTGAACTCAGAAATAAACAGGACACTGAGGTCCAAATAGTTTTCAACAGTTTAATTGCTGGCTTCAGTGGAAATTTCTTCAGATTTTCATCCTTGTCACACAAGACAGAACCTAACAACTTTATCTTCTTTTAAGAATTCATTTAATACAGAGACAACAAAGTAATTTTCTGTTTGCAGGATTCTAAAAACACACGCGGGAAATGTGGCCAGACTCTTTGCCACATTAGTCACTGCTGCTCCATAGCTGCTTTCTCCAGAATCTGTAGAATCCTCAGATGGCTCTTAAGAACCCAGCAGCTTCCAGCTCTTCCTTCAAGTCAGCTCAGGGCAGAAGCTGAGGGAGTGATATGCCCGCAGGGATCTCTCTATCCCTGGCTGTAACAGTGGCCCTTCATATTGCTGGCATAATCAATCCTCACCTGTTGTTGTTTTATGTTGGAGGCCCATCCTGGCTTCAGTACAGAAAAAAAGAACCAGAGGGATGTCTTACTGATACCTTTGCAGTTAATTTTCCTAAGAACTGCTGAGGACAGAGACAGTTTCAGGACTGAATTGTTATTTTTGCAGTTATTCTAAGTCTAATGAGGAAAGAAGCATGAAGAACCCTATTCCTCCTTGCTGTTTGAATACTGAGACTGAGTTTTTCATGCACATTTGGATTGTTTGTTTTTTTTTCAGGGCACACATCTTAGACTGAGGTGAAGAGAATCAGTGGTATAAACCTGAATGCAACTGCAGCAGACTGAAATTAATTTATGCCATGATCACTAGAAGAACTGACTGGACCACGGTGCAGCTGTTGATTGTAAATAGAAGTCTGGTTTCATTGAGATTAATATACTACTTTACCAATATTCTCTGCTGTGAAGAAATTCAGTACAAGGGAATATTGGTATTTGAGGCTACTGCTTATCAAGGAATAACAGGCTCTCTTGTGAAAAGTGGTAGCTTTGGACTGACCTTAAAAAACTCACTCTGAAAGTTGTATATGGTCACATCAGTTCAAATAAATCCTTGACTCTTCATACTTGATCAAGGCCAAAAAACACACCTGCAGCTGTTCCATGTGGCTGACTCACAACAAACTGTTTTCAGAATGAGTTCTCTTTACTCCAGCACTGGGATATCAAACCCCTTCAGTGTCTGTATCTCCTATGCATGACATAGTACATCTTGAACATCTAACTTAAGTGTGCAGAATAAATATGTGTGCCTGATGTTCTGCTGTGTGGCAGGGCTCTTCTCCTAAATTACTAATGATAAAACAAGAGGAAATGACTTCCCCAATGCGGGGTGGTGGGGGGGTGTGTGTGTTAGATTAGATAATCAGAAGAAATTATTCACTAAGAGACACAGGAATTCTTCACTTAGGCACTGGAACAGGTTGCCCAGGGAGGTAGTGGAGTCATCATCCCTGGAGGTGTTTAAAATTTAAACGAGTAGACGTAGCACTTGAGGCTATGGTCTAATGGATAGATAGATGTTAGGATGAAGGTTGGACTTGATGATCATAGAGGTCCTTTCCAACTCTAATGATTCAATGATCAGCTCTTTTTCAGCTGTTGAGACAGCACCAGTACAAGCAGTGGGACACTTTCTTTGCATGAGCTCTGGCATTCATTTGACCTCTTGGTTACCAAACCAGAGAAAAAATAACTCTAAGGGAAAAAAAATAATTACCTGCTTCAGGCCTGGTAAGCAAGCTGGACTGGCTCACCATGTGATCAGCGCAACATCAGACCTAGTGAAAGGGCAAGATTAGGTCTGCAGAGGGAGAAGACGGGAAGGTGGCAAGGGAGAGAGAAGCAGAATGGCCTCCTTCACCTTAGCAAGCTCTTCCTCAAGTTCAGCCACCCTGCAGAGAGGGAAGAGCCTGACTGGGACAGACACACCTTCTCACATTGATCCAGGCCTCAAGTAATGTTTTCTGAACTTGGGTGATGCTTTTGTTCCTCTCTTGCCCCAGACTGCCTGACATGAGTGCTGGGGCTACCACTCTAGCACTTCTGCCCTGCAGACCATGAGGAAAGCCTGCCTCTTCTGGAGATGGCTTTACAGTGCAAACTCCGTCTCACACTCCAACTGCAGGATCAGTAGTATTTGATGAATCACACTGGAAATGTGGGTGGTTCAGATCTTCATATACAGGCAAAAGGCAAGAGTCAAAGTGTGGTTGAATGACCTTACTGGAAGCTGTGGATGCCATGGCTAGACCCGGTTAGGGCTGAGTGCCTACCTACCATCCCAATCCTAGGTGAGAGAACGAGGATTAACCTCCCTTGTGCACCCTCACTCAAGGTCTGCATTCAGCTTTATTAAAGGATAACTTCTTCACACCTGGCTAAGGAAAGAGAATAAAAAATTACAGTGTCTGAAATGGAACGTAATCTGTTGCTATCTTAGAGATCCATTAAGCCCATCCAGATACTTTCAAAGTGCACTTTGGTTGGTTCATCACGAAACTGCTCCTTGCCCCAGACTAAGAGAAGCCAACAGCAGTGGGCATGCAGAAACCTACCTTCCTCACATGTCTCTCCTCCTTTTCCCAAGTTGCAGTGGCAGCGTGAGCCACCCCGGTCGTAGTCATTAATGCAAAAGCTGTCTGCAGAACAGATGGCCTCATCACAGGAGAGATCAAAGAGGCGTGTTGCAGAAGATGTGCTGCCCTTTCTCACTGCCTGAGCTGTTGTTGCTCCTGCTGTGGTTGAAAGCTGTGTGGTAATGGGAGTGGAAGTAGTAGGTTCAGAAGTGGTTGTTAGTACCCGTGACAGAAGTCTAGAACTAGACCTTGGTGTGACTTTAGTTTTGACCAGAAACTTTCTGTTGCCTCCTTTGATAGCAGGAAGTGGTCTGAGCTGAAAGGAATTAAAGAAACACAAATTCAGTAAAACATAAAATGCTATGTGGAAATGAAACTAATATCTTCCCAGATAAAAGTCTGAGGCAACAAACTCATCCTCACTGAAGAAAAAGAAACAACCATACAATAATATCTGAACACATAATGTCAGATATTCAACTTCTTGAAAACACCGGACACTTAAAAGTATCAGAAGTATAAAGAAAACAGAAATGCCAAAGTGAAATCTTGAAATGTACCTCTTCTATGTAAATGTCATAGTCTGAGTCATCAATTTCAAATCCATCATCATCACCAGTTACCGTGTCTGTGATATACCGATGCCCATAGCTTCCACTTCCTAACTCCTCAGAGCCTAAAAAAACCACAACCAGCATATTCAGTTCATATATATTTCTTGGTTTACACACAGCAGTTCAGATCTTACCATGCCCCGATTCACCACAATGAAATCTGGAGTGGTGTTAATGTTCAACCTGACCAGAAAAATGCAAGTGTCAGCCTGAAGATGGGAGATGCTGTCCAAGGGATACACATGGCTCTGAACATTTTCCAGCATGGACAATATTTTAATAACTAAATTGATTTTAGATCAAACTTTTCCCTTTTATAAACATGCAGTCCTGTATTTTTCCACCTCAACATCAGGAAAAAACTTTCTTACTGTGAGAGTGCAGAGCCCTGGAACAGACTGCCCAGAGAGGTTATGGAGTCTCATTCTCTAGAGGCTTTCATAACCCACCTGGATGCAATCCTGTGCAACCTTCTCTGAGTGAACATGCTCTGGCTGTGGGGTTAGACTAGATGATCCAAAGAGGTCCCTTTCAACTCCTACTGTTTTGTGATTCTGTGATTCTGTGATTCTGTTTATCTGCCCTGCTGGTGACCAAGTAAATGGAACAGCAAAAGAGATGCATCAGACAACTGAACAGATGAACAGATAGTTTAAACGTTAAGAGGGTCCTCACAAGAAAATATCTGTAGTTTTCTGCACTTTACATAGCAAATTCTGCTTAAACAATGGATTCTTCTTTCTAGCTATTAAAATTTACAAGAAGTGATGAAGAAAGACAATACAGGTATCACTATCATTACTTGTCATTTCAGCAAGGTTAAGAATAGACAGACAGTTGATAACCATTAAAATGGGGAGGAAAAGAGAGGAGCGGAGAGGAGAGGAGAGGAGAGGAGTGGAGGGGAGAGGAGAGGAGAGGAGAGGAGAGGAGAGGAGAGGAGAGGAGAGGAGAGGTGAGCTCAGCTGGAAGGGACCTACAATGATCATCCAGCTGAACTGCAAAGTTGACCTCTTCTATCCATCACTGCATCAGGACCTCCTTTTTTAGCAACTGTGATTTCATAAGACATGCATTTCTACAAAAGAATTTCAGTGTGCAAAGCTTCAAACATAAGCACAATAAGTATGACTTGCAGTTTAACAGAAAGTATATGAGTGCAACAGAGGCCAGTGCTGACTCAGCTCCCAGCAGAAGCAGTTATTTTCAGCTCACTGGAATACTGCTGCTTTTAAGCTACTCTGCAGTATTACTTACTGCCTTTATATCATGTGTCTGAATCTACTCTAGAATTAATTCAGAAACTCCCACAGTAGCCCATCCCTTAAGAGCACTGTGTTGCTTTGGACGATAGCTCATCTCATAATGCGTGGCAAATCAGGAACAACTAAGCAAAGTGGCACTGCAAATACCGAAACAATGACTACAGAGATTAATAGCATGCTATATTTCATCAAATCAGTGTTTCAGTGTACAATGAGTTGAAGCCTGTTTAAGACCCTCTACCAGGTCCTATAATCCTGTTTTATAACTAATTGGAAAACTTGTGGGGTCATGAACGTTAGACAGCTTCTTTTCAAATTATCAGGGATTAAGTTATACCAAAGAAATCTTTCTCAAAACAGATAGTCACACAAGCTTTTCTTTCACTGATTAAGTGGTCACCAGCATACTGATCTGGAGACAAAGGAGAGTATAGAAGGCAGACCACTGAACACTGCTATGTGGGCAGATTAAATGGAAGTATTAACAGACCGATCACCTTCATGCAGAACCCCTCACAGGTCTAAATGCAAAATACACAACCCCTCACAGGTCTAAATGCAAAATACACCAGGGACATTTTAATGTGGGTTTTATTATTGTCAGTGACTCACAGTGAGGCACTGCATATTGCTTGGCCTGTCTATTGCTTTTTTGTCCTTGTCCCTATAAATACAAACACTGCCTTTGTAAATCCTTTGGAGATCTGCAGGAAACAGTTCTGTGGAAAACCTTCTCCATTTCCTATCCCCTGGACACATCACCATCATACACAGTAAGGCTTGGGCACAAGCAACGGCCCTTTTCCTGTTCTTGAGCCTCAGCTGACACATTCAGGGGGTAACTGTTTAAAATCAAGGCTGCATGTTTTACTTGCAAAGACCTTGAGAGGTCTGTCACATTAGGTGGTATCATCAGCACCTCTTCAGAGGAACATTTTAGCAAATAAAGAAAACAGTTTCCTATGCCAACCTGAAACAATGCAGTCAAGAGTGCTGCAAAGCCATCCACCTTTTAAAACTAAAAAGAGAGAATGACATAAACACCAACAGAAAACATCCCCAGGTAGTGTGGATTCACTGTCTGCATGACTCATGTCTCTCAGCCTACCTAAAAGAGACCCTGCGCAATGCAAAAGGGGCCCTGAAGGTCCACCGCATTTGAGGTAATGCTGGGAATCTGTGCTGCAGTTAAAATAAGCATTAAAAAAAAGCACTAATTGTTTCAAAACAACCATAAAAATCCAGGGTATAAAAGCATAAAGCTATAAATTTTTAAAATACAGGCACACTAAGGATCCTCGTGCTAGCACTATATGTGGACTAAGTGTAATGCCAGCTTCCTAAGATATTTCAGGTGTTTCTGAGGAATACACGGGCAGTGAGAAAATAGCATCAAACATCCATTTCACTGTCTACATGGAAAGAGGAACTGTGGTAGTAATGCAGACAGTAATTCCTAGGATGTGCACCCTGAAGAGCAAGGATGCTTCAGTTTCAGACATAGAAAGAAATGTCTGAGTTGGAAGGGACCTCTAGAGGTCATCTAGTCCAACCCCCCTGCTGAGAGCAGGGACAGCCTCAACTAGAGCAGGTTGCTCAGAGTTCTGTAAAGCAACACCTTCAATGTCTCCAGGGATGGGGCCTCAAGCACCTCCCTGGGCAACCTGTTCCAGGGCTCCACCACTCTTGTGGTAAAGAACTTTATCCTTATTTCTAATCTAAATCCACTGCTTTCTAATTTAAAACCATTACCCCTTGTCCTTTCACTCCAGGCCTTTGTACACAGGCCCTCTCCAGGCTTTCTCTAAGCTCCCTTCAAATACTGGAAGGTGGCTGTTAGGTCTCCCTGGAGCCTTCTCTTCTCCAGGCTGAACAATCCCAGCTCCCTCAGCATGTCCTCGTAGGAGAGGTGCTCCAGTTCCCTGATCATCCAACTGTCTGTCACCCTTCTAGCAATAGTACATGACAAAGAGGTAATGTGCTAGAACTTTGAGAGAATCGAGCATCTGGTGCCACCTGAGACACATTATGGTACCTGAGACATCCCCAGAGGACTGTCGGGTGTCTGGGAGGCACATGTCCTCCTTCAATGACTGCTGAAAAACACAGGACCTAGAGGACCTCAAATCCACCAAATGGGTATACCTGGGCAACTGAAGTGAATGAATTAGCTGGGCCAAAGAAGGTAACTGCTTTCTGGCTACTAGAAGGTGGAAGGTACCGGCTGATACATAATGTGAACCAGGAGTGAGTTGTACTTGGTTTCCCTTAGTATACTTTTTTTTTTTGTTACATGAATCCTGTCAACAGTTCAAATCGCTCTTCAAGATTTTTTAGTGTTTAGAGGAAAAAAATGAATCTTCGGACTATGCATGGCTTTAATCAAGAACATTTTTTCACCACAAAAGTTTAGCTTTTCTACTAATTTACCATGTGCTTGCGTATCTGGTTAACATCAAAGCAGTTTCTTACACAGACATCACAACTAAAAGCAAGTGAAAGCTGCTATATTCAGCTGCACTACTGCTTCCAGAAAGCTGAAGAACTTATTTCTAAAAGCATGCGTCCTCTGTTGCCTTACAACACCCATCCTCATTCTTCAGAAAGCTGTCTGTCAGGAAGACAGGTATCCACAAGATAGCACAGGCTTTCATGTATAGTTTTCAAGCCTATTTGCAAAATCAGCCCTGGCCTATTTGAAAATGCAACCCTGAAAACTAGGAGCAAGACACCAAAGGAATCATATTTGCATTTGCCAAAGGGCACAGAGTTCATTAAAGCAGTCCTAAGCACAAGTGACCTGATGCAGGGCTGAAGCACATCATGGACATGATGTGGCCCCAGGTTGCAGTTCTGTCCACTCCTGAGGGTATCTTCCAAGCACTGCCAGTCTCTTGGTGCCAGGGGACAAACACAGCAGTGCCCACATGCCTACCATGAATCAGTACTGGTTTTAGCCTTTACAGAAAGCAGTGCAACATCACTTTTCAGATCTGATCAAAGCACAGAGGATCAACCTCATGCTCCCTATGAACCTCTCCAGAAATCAATGTTTGTATACTCCAGGCATGAATTTGATTGCAAGCTGTACTGACAAAAGTCCATGTCTTTTAGAGCCATCTCAACAGATCTCTGCAGAATAGGCAACTTCCAAAGGCAAAGTGTCTTTCCTGGAGTACTGCAGTAAAAAGCACAGCATGATCACTCCACCTTTATTAACAGAGTTAAACAGTTTATTTTTGCTGACCAAAGAATGCAGCCACTCATGTCCAAAGACAAACAGAATACCAAGGAGCACAGAAGCATGCCTGAGGCAGCAGGAGCCGACTCTGGAGGATCCAGGGGCCAAGGAACCCAGGAGTATGCTGCACCTTCATGGTTTTCACAAAGATTTGCTTCAGAAGTTAAACTTATAAGTTCAGCGGCCATAACAAACATCATGCAAAACTTCCAAGGAACTGAATTTATGACAGAGAGTAAAAAATAATGGAAACTGCCATGTAAAAGTAAATGAAAACAATGGAACACAAAATGTATTCCATCTGTAGGAAAAAGTCTGAGGGAAGAACTTATCGCTCGCTCCAACTACCTGGAAGTAGCTTGTACAGAGACTGGTCTCTTCTCACATGTAACTAGTGACAGAAGAATAGGAAATGGTCTCAAGGTGCACAAGAGGAGGTTTAAACTGGACATTAAGAAAATTTTTTTTACTGAAAGTGTTATCAGGCAATGGAATACGTTGCCCAGGGAGGTGGTTGAGTCACCATCCCTGGAGGTGTTTAAAAGCCGTATAGATGTGGTACTGGACATGACTTAGTGGTGGACTTGGTAGAGTAGTGTTAATGTTTGGACTCGATAATCTTAAAGGCCTATTGCAACATAAATGATTCTATGATTCTAAAATATGGAGGCAATTTAGAAATAAATATTTTGTGGATTAAATTGGTGGATCACTAAGGATGTGGTCCACATTTCTGCAGCACACAAATTCTTCTTGCAGAGCTCACAGTCCTGCCTATCAGCCGCTTAATTTCTACCAGTTAATGAAAGATGATTTTCAACTGAGTGTGCAGGTGAGCAAAGAAAAAAACTCAGTTTTGTTTCTCTTTGTTATAGTTCATTCATCAAAAATTACACCCAGGCATTTTCTTGTATGCTATATTATTCCCTATGAATGACTTAAAAATGGGAAATTAAAAGTACTAAGACCATTTAAACACAATAAAAAATTTGACACATGCCCCCATATGCTGCCAGCCTTGGCTCTGCTTTCTGCATTGACACTGGGTTTTTGGCTGTATGAGAGATATGATTTTTACTATTCCCAATGTGCTGTCGGCTTGGCTGGGATTCTCCCATACAGCTATGACTGTGGGGGTGATGAGAAGCAACAGCACCTCAAAGTCAGAACACACAGACACTAGCACTGACAGAATTATATCCTGAGGAAGGCCATCACTGAATGTACACAGGACCTACCCTTTACTGCAGTGTGCATGGCCTGCATGGCTACACAGATGTGAATATAATAGTTAGTAAGTTGTGATTATTCAAGTATGTTTGAATGCGTTTTCACCTAGTATTTTTGTTATGCAGCTTCTGATAAAAAAAGGCTGCTTACCTCTTTATATCATTATTTTCATGATTGTGCTTAGTAGTTTAAGAGCCTTACACCTCAGAAGACAGTATAGATTTGCTTTGGTCTTTCAAAGTTGTTTAAATTATAAATGTACTACATAAGGTTCAGTTTCAAAGAGTGGAAAAAAAGATCAACAATAGATTTGTCTCTCTCATTTCTTCCCATGATATTCACTTATCAGTTCTACATGAGGCCAGCACAAAAGTCAGTAATCATCTATCCAAAAATATCTGTCAATGACCTCCAGAGCAGAGAAACAGTATGAGAGTGTTTCTGCTTGGTGCTTTTCAAATTTTTGCTTCTGGCTTGACTTTCACAGGATGCTGCAAGCTCCACAGACAAGACCAAGTGGTGTTAGACTGGGGGTTCCTGTGCCTGTAAAGTGTCCTCTTCTGCCAGCAGCCCCCCATAGACTACCTCAGATACACTTTATTCACAGATATATTATTTTTTACATTAAAATTTTAAATTTTAATTATAAAATGGTGGTTCTACTCACTGAATGTTCGGACGATGTCGCTTGGCACACTGGCAGAGCCGGATCCATATGCATTTGCTGCTCGGACAGCAAACTGATACTTGGTGTTTGGGAGAAGTCCTTTGAGAACCATGGATTCCATCTGGATCTGCTCTCTTATTACTGTCCAATTGCTGTCAAGGTCTGGCCTTCAGGATCAAACAAAGCCAAGATCATAAATAATTAAAGCTGGCTGTATAAATTAATGGCCTTTAAACTATCCGGGGAAATACACAAAATAAATGAGATATAATCATCACTGAAATCCTTCACTCTTAAGGGGACAGATTCTGCAACCACTTCGAAGCTGCAATGCCTGTGATATCAAAACTATACAGTGATACAAACCCAATATTCAGACTTTGCTCATAAAGACAAGGAGGCTGTTCAGAGGACAGTCTGACAAACCAAATTCTATTTATCTGTTTTCATGGATTCAGGGTTCACAATTTTCAAGTGAAGGTATAGTTATCTGCATTTCCCAATACCGTGTTTGGCTGTATGAAGAAACACTTTGCAATAGAGAGAAAGATCCTGATTCATTTCTAACAGTTTGTGCTGTAATGCCACTAAGCCCCTTCAACCATATATAAGCATTATCACGATGAGAATCTAATGTTCAATCTCCCAGGTAAGTAGATAATCAGGTTAATCCATCCACACTGGAAAATTGGATCCAAACTCTTCTCTTCAAAAACCCAAACCAAACCCAAACCAAACCCAACAAATCAGAACAACAACACAGAGAATCTGGCCCTTGTACGTGGATTTTGCAACAGAATTCCCATGTCTTCATTTGGGCAATGCCTGGTTAACTCCTGTATCATATTGGAAGCCAGCTGCCAATAAATGCTTGGTCTAAGTGCCATTATAATCCATCTGAAATCATCACAATTATTCACATGGCAGTTTGGTCTCAAATGTTTAAGTTCATATGCAGGGGCACATTAGAAAGGCAAATGTTTTTAGAGACTATTCTGATGCCTCCACACCATTTCTACTCTCTAGAAGTTGTCTCTTCCTATCAAAGAGAAATGGAATGAGAAGGTAAACAATTACAAACAAAATAAAAATATAAATATTAGGTCTAGGCCACTCAAAATACTCAAACTGAAGCCTATGTAATTAAAATAGGACAGAAGTTAATTTTAGAGACAACTATTCCAGTGTCCTTTTCTAAGATGCTCTTGTGATATTTATTACAGGAAATAACCCCCAAGTGCTCTCTGAATCTCCCAATGTTTACATAGGACTAGCTGCAAAAGTCTTCAACGGTCTTCCAGTGCAAATTATAGCACAAAGCAAGCATTTTTTGTTTTTTTATTTGCAGTTGGAAGGAAATGCCAAAGTTAATCCATGTTTTCTTTTACCAATTGATAAAAGATTTATTGATTACTGAGGTTTCATTGCTTTCTGCTAGCAGGCAAATGCAGTGACAAAGCAGCAGCTCCCAGCTACCCTGGCTCCTGTGCGCAATGACACATGGATGCATAGTTTCATTTTCTCACTAAAAATAAAAAAAAAATTGGACAAAAACACAAGATGTAATGACAGCTAAACAGACCATCTCAAGTTACCCTCCACCACCATTTCATGGTAGACAAGAGGGCAATTATTCTGGCTACTCTTTCATTGTCTCCCTTCTCTGAGCCTGAGGCTGGGCCAAAATTAAAACGGATACTGTTTTCCAAATAAAAGCTGTTAACATCATTTCCTTCCACAGGCTCACTTAGTAGTGTTTTCAATTTTCCTGTACACATCTTTTTTTGGCTCTAATTCCAGCCCAAGGAATTCCTGCTAGCTCAAGAGCTGCCTCAATGTCTCTTTTCAAGAGACCATGCCACTACCTGCGCCCAAATGGAAATACACGCCTCTGACAAATGGACCCAAAGGAGGTTGCAACGTACATGGATTTAGGAGATAACACAAACTGTAGTGTAGCCTTCAACTTCACTATCTCTCATAAACCTTCCTTCTGCATAAATGAGTAATAAAGGAAATGCCTGCAAATGTGTATGCATCTGCAGCTGAAGGAAAGAGGGAGATTTATCACTTGACCTTTGCTACTTCTTCAGAACGTCCCCTGTGTGAACAAATCGGCACAAGATGAAAAAACATAACAAACCCAGCTG
>JANHFY010023041.1:46022-61145 GCA_027560095.1 Chloroceryle inda
TGGCCATTTTGTACTTTTTCCACTTATATACTCAAACTTCCAAGTCTAAGAAAGCACAACCCCAAAATTACAAATACACTTTTAGCTTAAATTTAAACCTCAAGCTAGACAGTGTAATCAAAACATTGTGCTGGTAGCAAATATTTTTGCAAAGTCTAACACCAGCAAAACACTGAAATTTCAATTACTCTTATCTTTCAACTTAAACAGTGAAAGGAGCTTTCCCCTCTCTGTCTCAACAAAAACATTCACAGGTACACTTTCAGTGCATCAGATGGACATGGTGGTGCCCACTCCTTCCGTTAGCAGGCCCCTGGTGCTATGAAGAGGTTTATATAAACCTCCAGGTTCCACTTTTGGACAAAAGCATGGAGGTGACAGAAGTGCAGTCAACCGAACACAACAAAAACCCTTCCTCATAAACCAATTAAATGAGAGAAGTGAGATGGGTAGAAGAGGGAAAGGTTAAGATAACGTCTGTGTTTGAAAAATAGGTATTGGAGAAATTTCATGGTAATGCCACATCAGAGACCACATGATGATCATAATGTATCTTCAGGCCTCATGTCCTGTCTACCAGTGCAGCAAACATTGGATGGCTCCCCACTAAATCCGTGTCATTTTGATTCTAACACAAAGTGCAACGTCAATTCACAAGCAGGCTTTCTGCCTGGAAATTCTTTTCATTGCATCAGTATCTTCTAGATTGCAACCATACTTTAAGCACTGAAAGATAATGGGTCTTTCTGTCAGTCTTAACAACAACAACAATTAAAAAAAAAATAAAATAAAATTGGGGGGATTGTTTGTTTGTTTTTTTTTCCAAAGACTTATTTTTTTGACCTTTAAACTTAGACTAGTTAAGTAGGCACTTCTCTTTTCTTATCCAGGAACCTCCACTAAAACCTGTCATCAAGTGTTCATCCAAAGGATTAAACTTCCAAAGGTTGAATTTTGTATTCACTGTAAGGGTAAACACAGGGACAAGCAAATGAAAATAAATAACTTTGTATGCAGATATTAGCTTGCACAAGCACATGAACACTCAGGTATGAGCACTTGTTTCAGCATGCAAATAAAACCACTTCCTCCTGATCCTTCATATGCATTTTATAAAAGGAACCTGATTGGCAGCTTTTCACAGTTCCTTTCTATTACTGCAAATTTTAGAGAGTTCAATGTAAAAGAAGAAACAAAACCCCACCAACAACTCACCTGCCCCACAAAAATCTAAACAGAAAGTCCAAGATTTCATGTTAACTTGATTAGCAATAGGATAACAAAGCAAGTGTGAGACGTGGAAGCTCAAGACCCAAAAGACTTCTGTCATGTAAAACTGCCCAACATACTGAGTTTTCAATCCCTGGATTATTTCCTAAAGCAGCATAGGACTCTTTCTCAGAGGAACTGATCTGCCACACTCTTTTCTCAGCATGGTTTGATAGCTTTTGGTGACAGAAGATACTTAAAATTTCATTCAGCCAAGCCTTATCAGAGTGAATAGATCAAATGAGAGCTTATTTTCATCAATCAGAAGATACAACCTATCGGTGATTTTGTAACAGATTATTTCTGGTTTTGCCTTTAGATTTTCATGGTAATACAAGGTACACTGTGAGAAAAACTGAGTGTACTATACACAGTAAGTAAAGAAGTATCAAGAAGGAACTGTCTGCAGTTTAATATGCAGTTTAGGTTAAAAAAGCCTGTAGTGCACAAACACTGAAATTTGGAAGCCACTGGCAAACTTACCTGATAAACTCCACTGTGTAATACTGTATGGGAGAACTTCCTTCACTCACTCCGGGCTTCCAGGATAATGCAACTTCTGAATCAGAAACTACCACGATCTGGGGCTGATAGGGTGGTGCAGGCGGCATGCACTTATCTAAGCCAGGAGAAAAGCAAAGGAATATAATTAGAGAAGCAGATGGGCATAATACACACAATAACCAAACACCCACAGACCTGGTAATCAAATTTATAGGCTTCTGCCCTCGCTTGTTACCCCTCTAAAACTACACCTTGAAGAAAAATAATAGTAAAATATTACAACACTACACATGTCAGAGATTTAGGTGTGAGTGACCTGCTGTGTTACAGACATCTGCCTCAACAGCCTTGCAACAGGAAGCCTTGTATGCAGCATTACCTTGGGATAAGGTTGTCACATCTCTGGGAATGCTGGGTCGTCCTTTCCCTGCCCAGCTGTATGCTCCAACACTAACGCGATGTGGAGTTCCTGGCTTTAGATCACCAATAACAACTTCCTACCAGATTAAAGAAAAGACAAGAATATTATGAAAGCTCTTTCCTGTAACTGGTGACAGTGCTGTGAGTTGGTATTTGTGAATCTTACATGGCATTTTCCATGTAAGTTGCTAGGCAGATTGTCCTCAGCCCAGCTCAGAAGCAACAAAACAGACACAGCAACATGTATTTCCTCTCAAGCTGCAGCTTCACCCTGGGGGAATCCACAGGGATGACCTGGACCCATTTCTCAGAATAACTCACAAGGGTGCAGATTGCTTACATTCACTGTCCATTTTTTTTTGCTGGTGAAGTCAGCCACATGCTCTTCCCTCCCTTGAGCCTATTGCTGGCATTCAGTACAGTCTGGTGCACTTTTTTTACACTGTTTTGTGGGTTTGTTTTTCTTCTAAATCAGAGACTGTAGAAGCCCCTGAGAACAAAACAAGTTCCTGCAGTATGAACTGATGAGCTTAAATTTCTCATGGAGCAGAGACTCCTCCCATTGCCTCTCCCAGTTTTCCAAGCCCAGCTATCAGCCTTGACCTTATTTGTGAGCATTTCCGTTATTTGTCCTTCTGCCATAAACACAGAAAGATTAACCCACAGACAACTACTGTAAAGGAGGCAATGCTAACCTCCATCTGAAGAGCTTGTGCTGCTGAATACTGTTCAGAGGACCATGCTCAAACCACCCAGAAATTTGCAAGTATCACTAAAAAATTATATTTGGGGTAGTATATGTAGCATGGATCAACTTCAGAGATTTATAGATGGTCTTTAATGGAGCCTGTGTACATGTGTAAAGAAATTCAGTTTCTTTACCTACAAGCCTATCTGTAGGGAGATGTAAATCCCAGATTTACAAATTTTGACAGCACTAACAAGTAAACAGCATTACCAGGTTCTACACCATTGACTATTCTGTTGTGGAGAAAAAAAAAAAAGCACTTATAAAAAGCTATTATAGAGAGATTTTTATTCTGCTTTTCATTCTCTGATATTAAAAACATTATTCACAGTGAGTGTGAAAATGCAGAGATGCCCTTTCTTTTCATGCTGGAGCAGACTTTAAATCTGCATTTCCAGTTGCAGTAAAATAGTAAACAATCCCAAAATGTTATTAACTGCTAAATTTCCTTGTGACAGTCTTTTGGACAAACTCTCCCTCTCTGTTCTTTGGGGAACTTATGTTATTACTACAACAGTGCTCAGCAACAAACACCCTGCCATCTCTCGTTTCTCTAGACACAGTTTTGGAGCTCCATTACTGACTTCCTATTAATATGGACTGTCTGACCATTATCCTTTCTTTCCATCATTCACCTTTGATCTGCTTGAACGATTTGGATTCATCTGAGAAAGATGACAACAAAACTGGAAAAAACTGCCCCTGGAGAGGCAGGAAGAACACTCACACTCAAGTAAGATCTGGATCTTTTCAGTCTCACAGCTGAAGTGACTGAGATCTTTCAAAACATGATCTGAAAAGCCAGTTGCTGAAAACCCAGCACTTCCTCCCCAGGATAATACTAATGACACCGCTCCTGCCACTCCATACTCCAAGTCATATATACCGTCTGCCTGTACTTAAATTTGTGCATTTGTTCCTACTGGCATCCCTCATTATTACCTTCATTCTTGTAAGAAAAAAAACGTTTATTATGTGTCTTATTGCTTTCACACCATTCATGAACTTGACCTCTGCAAATAGTGAGATACTGATACACTTGCCTCGTATTACCACCTCCAGACTCAAGTCTACAATAAACTAAACAGAATGATTCTCATCAACTGCAACACTAACCAAAAAGAAAGTCCTAATATCTACTCAGGTATTTAAGTTTATCATGTGTACTCTCATAGCCTCTGCAAGGTGCTCTCTTGCCTTACACATATGCTATCTGCCTCTTTCCTCTGGCAACATCATCTTCATTAACACAGCTCTTGGACATACAATGGGTATCTTTGAGATCAAGTATCTTCTAACCCTTTATAATCAAGACACTACTGAATAGGTAAAGCTTCAGAACATCATCGAGCTACCCTGACCCATGGCAATCTCAGGGAATACCCACCTCCCACCAGAACACTCTCAAATGAGAGTCTGGAGATGAAACACATTTTTTTTGCACCCCACTGTCCAGCAGTCTGTGAGTACATTTTTCATCCCTTTTTTTTTTTTCTTGTTTTAAGCCCAAGTTTTATCCATCCCATAAGTGACACAGTGGACTTGCAGATAAGAAATTTAGGTAGTATGTGGCAGAATTAGCTCCCCATCTCCAATGAGACTGAGATTTTGAAGCATAACACCCCAAACTGGTATTACATTGCCAATGAGGCTTTAGTAGGCACCAACATCACATTCTTGTTTTATAAAACACTTTTGCTAAAACCTTGCAAAATGACATTTGGTATTTTCATTACAATCTCACATTCTTTAATGGGGTGAAGCAATGCATCTTTTCTATGGCAGAGAAGTCAGGTGTACATAGAAACCATATATCCCTGTGTCATGCTGTGCAGCTTCCCCTCCCTCCAAGTGTGCTGAAACTGGTTTGTGAGGCTGCATAGTAAGCTGCCTCACAAAAATCAGGATTACAAATTATTTTCCAAAGAAAACTTGTTTTCTGTTTCTGTTTGTTTGCTTTAATTAAAAAAAAAATCAAACTCTGGATTACAGTGAAGCTGCAGAAACTGAGCTGCATTTTGACACTTGATCCCCTGACAACTCCATCCCTGCACTACTGGTCTCATCTGGTCACCCCCATTGTGTTTGGTTATTTGATAGGGAGCACTATTGCTCTCCATAGCTCTATACCTCACTCAAAACCCCCCAGCTTTAAGGTTTACTAATTCTTGCCTTATTTTTGTTGGGGTTTTTTTTAATATTTATGCTCAAGTTCCTGAATATTATGCATAACAGAAAAACTACTTATTAAATTGTATTGCATCTGCATGTCTCCTAGCTGCTCTCACTTATATGTTCTGTTATCAGATAATCTAATACAGCTCTAGTACATTATCCACTTAGCTAATACACAGGCACATGCACACATGCACAAACAGGAACAGGTGACACAGTTAATCTCTTACTCCAACAGTCTCACACAGTCCAGAGAAGCCTCTGAGGAAGCAGCAGGTTCATACCCAGCACCAGGAGAGCAGGCTTGGTGACCGAAACAAGAACTATGCAGACTTAACCACAAAGCTATTGCAGATTTCTGTTGAGTTTGGTATGAATATAACAGAAAACACTTCAGCGAGAACACCACTTCCTGAGGATTAATGATGGCTGGGAGCTAATTAATTCCAGTCAGTCATACATCTCCACAAATCTCAGGAGTGTTCCTTTTACCAAGCAGGAAAAAAAAAAGGGCCCAGGGTGGAACCTCAACTCTGAAATGCCATCATCCAGACTCAGCTCAGATGGGATCAAACCAGATACTCCTGGTTCAAGTGCATTCTGAGGTCTCAAATGGATGTCAGCCTCCTGCAGTACAACCAAACTTCTCCTAGTTCAGACCATGAAATCTGTGTGAGATCCACCAGTTTTATGGGATTTCTCCATTACTAGAACAGCTTTCAGAAAAAAAAAAAAAAAAAAAGCAAGACATTTGGAAAAGTTTGGGGATGTTGGGGATTTCATTTAAACACTGTAAATTGCTGCCCTTATACTACCCAAATCCAAGCACCTCCTGTTTCCTTCCTCCCTCACAATAAACCCAATCCATATACTGCTCATAGGAAGCAGATTGGACTAAGTGCACGACTGGAAATAATTAATCTGAATAACTCACCAGCTGCTAAACCATTAAGAGGGCTGGTAATTCTTTCAAACCTGTTTTATACTAGTTTCTGGTCTCCCACTCCTTCCTCCTGGGCGTTGCATGGCTGGCCTCTTTCCGTGCTCCTCCTCCTTGGCTCTCTCTAAACAGGCTCAGTTTTTTTCCTCTCTTGTCTCCTCTACCACAGCCAAACATGGTTATTCCCTGTCAATGTGTGACTACCCAATAGTCCCTGTCCTCTGTAAGTCCTCACTGCCTAGATATATTTTTTTTACAGAAATTTACTCCATCAAAACAAGACTTCTATAATAAATGTTTCCAATGGCTTAGAGAAAAGTTTATCTATTGCAGAGCTGCTGTACCAACACCTGTCCACTTTCTTCACTTCTGGATTTCAAGTTTTAGCTGCTATTTGCCACATTTTGACTACAAAAGATCCTGTATAAATGCTAAGTAGAATCAACTTTCGTGTGTGAATTCATGGAAAGATCAAGTCAGGAACATTCAATTTCATTTTAAATCACAACTGTGACAAAGTTTCATGTGAAGCAATACTTACAAAAATTGCTTGTCCTTCAAGTTGACCCTGGGAGAAAGCAAAATAAGACTTGTTAATAAAGTAACACACTAAAAAGTGATGGCAAAACCACATAAATAATGGGTCAGGGAATTAAAACAAGGCCAGTGCTGCAGTATATTGTAGTCTATGTGGCTGTTACTCATCTCTACTTTCTGTACTGAGTAGTGGGTTACTACAGACCCTGTTCTCCCATGGAGTAAGAACTACTACTGTCAGGATTAAGATAAAAACAAGGCATGTTTAATCTTTGTTGGAACTACGACCAAGAATGTTCTTTTTTTGGGGGAAAAAAAAAAAAAAATCAAGTCATGAGTCACGAATACAGAGATCAAGACCAGAAAGGAGAAAATAATTTGTAACTAAAGAAATAATATATCATGACAACAATATTCTTTCATTCACTGTGATCCTGAAAATCTGCAGGAATCAAAACTGACAACGAGGTTAAAGGGCAACTGAAGGAAATCTGAGCATCCCCCTCACTCACACTTCTCATAGGTAAAGTTTCTGAGCACTGCCTCGCAGGGATCAGGAAACATCAGTGAATGCATTTCCCTGAACATCAGGTGGGGAGACTGAAGGAATAGGGGTGAGGAAATAAAGGAGAATGAATTTGAGCTGAAAAGAAAGGACAAAAAAAATTAAACTGTAAAGAAGGATCATAAAATAAAATTGGAAAGCCTGCAACACTCCTTTGTGTGCACACATAAGCCTTTGATTCCTGTGCTGGTAACACTGCCATGTCATAAAGAAACTACCTTTTGCAGAGCAAGGTGTGGAAGTGCTCCCCTCAGACCACCCAACTTGCAACACTCTTCCACTCTCTGCCTGAGCAGAGACCAGAAAATCTCTGTTCCTGCTTTGCTAAACTCAAAGAGCAGCTTCTCTGCACTAAGGAAGCACTGGCATGTTTTAAGAATATCCTGTAAAAGCAGAAAGTCTTAAAGCCATGCAGAAACATGGAGGAACTTCTTTCATCTTGGCACTAATTCCTCAGCCATGCAGCAGAAGGCGTGTGCAGTGTTCATTTGCAAATGGAAGAGGAAATTGGACAGAAAAAGGGAAGGATGAAAGAGAAGGGGAAAATAAAAGAAAGGATAAAAGAAAGCAAAGGAGAGAGAAAATAGAACTAAAGGAAAGGAAAAAAAGAAAAACAGAAACAAAGGAAAGGAGGGAAATGGGAAGCAAAGAGGAGAACAAAAGAAAACAAGTTGAGGGAATCTTCAAGAAGATGGACCTGCAAAAGTGCAACTAAAGCAATACTATCAAACTTTAAATTACGTATTTCAGTAGGTCACAGTCTCAAAGAGAGACAAAAATACACTGAAAACTGTCTCTCCTTTAACTCACACACTTACCTATATCAGACACAGCAATACAATGCAGTTGATACTGCAACTCTAACTGTGCACAGAGTTGTGCAATTCCCCTTCCATGTATGGAAGTGCACAGAAAATGTATATCCAAAATGTATATTCAAAATTAAGAGTTCTATTTTAGTAGACAAGAAAAGTCAGTACTAGGAATGCAAGTCCCAATAGTTTTACATGATAAATTAGTCAGACAACAAGGAGAAAAAGTGTATCACGCTGACTGGATTACAGCAAAACACTGTTATGTCCTTTTGCTCAATACCAGGAGCAGATCTGAGGTTTGGATCCCCAGCATAATTCACAAACCAGCAACAAGTAGACAGTTGCAAGTTCACACTTGAAAGCTCTGCTACAGTGCTCTGACTGTTGATGAAAAGAAATACTCACCATGCTAAGCATATCCAAACTCAGGGGAACATCGTGTGAAAGCTGTTTAACTCCTTTGTCATCTTCAACCTCTGAATAAAAGACCTTGGGAAGAAGATATAGTCTAGCTGTTTAAAGCAATAACTCAACGATTCAGAATAACTTTAAAAGAAATGCATTGTTATCACACTGTGGGCAGCATTTAAGGCTATGATGCCCTACCTTTTCAAATGGATGAAAGCTAATGTCCTTTACCATTCCCTTCATATTTGCTAGAAGTTCTCAGTATGAACAATGAACACCATCTATACAGTGTATACACTGAACAGATGTGAAGCATAGCCTACCTTTTAGGGCAGTTTTGAACTGACAACTTTAATTGTGCTTCATTTGGCCATGGTCAGCACAGACAGCTTAAAGATTTGTGGGACTGGCCTGCACAAGCTAGGCTTCATGTAATAAAAATACTGACTTTATGTGATTGTCATTATAAAAATTGTTGTATCACAAATGTTTCTCCCTGCCTGTTGTCTTGTACTGGAGACTAATGAGCAGGAGGAGTCTGTTCTCCTGTGCACAAAAACCCTGGGATGTCCAAGGATCAAACACTAACACATAGAGAAGATGGTTTGGGTACGGCCCTATCAATGCTATTTGTCATTGGTTTTATTATCATGATGCATATGAGCTGAAGGCTTAAAAATAAACAGGGGCTCAGATGCTTGAGTGACTGCATGAACAATGAAAATAGTTTATGATTTGTGACTATGAAGTATTGACACTCTTTGAAAAATATGACTGTAGAAAAGCCGCTTACTCATTGCACATCTGTTTTCACTTGGAAGACAGGACCCAACTACACACAGACTCTGGCTGAGACAGGTTCTGACCACAGCAAGTGCTTTTCAGTGTCCTAGACTTCAAGCACTTTCACAACAGTAAAAACAACCCTGCAGCTAGGCTGCATTAGTGTCATTTACAAGACCATGGGATGAAGGAGCATGTGTGCCAGAAATACCTGTCACAGGGAATTACTTCACTCTTCTAGTGTACATTAATAATACAGGTAGTCAGGAGTTTTCTGCTTCCCACATGTTTCTGTAAAACTGAATTTTGGAATATATTTTTCTGGGAATTTCAACTCCTTCCACAGAAAATGCTAACAAAAATAACTACTACTTGTCTTTTGTTGAAGGGGAAAACAATGAGGTGTAGTTGATATCCTACATCTTTAGATATCACACATCTTTCATACTAATTCTTCACTGATTAACTTTCATTTGGGGACTGAGTTTCATTTCCATGGAATATCTGTTAAAGCAATGCCTAATAAAAATGAATGAATGACAGATGACTGTGCATTGCTTTTCTGCTTGCACACTAAAACATGGTGCCCAGTTTAGACTAGACATTCTGTTTGGCCCAACAGGCAGAAAGTAACATGGTGGAGGCTTGGAGGGGGCTAAAGGCTCCCCTAAAAAACTGCTGTGTAAAACTGGAAAATCACTCAACTTCCTGAAAGGGAAATTCACCACAGGACATGGGAGAAATAAAACCAAGTTTCTTTTTGTATTCAAGGCTATGTCTGGCTCCCAGGGATGCTCTACAGCACTGTATGTATCAGACACCATGAAGAGACACAATGAAACTCTCCTTCCCCTCTAGCTGGTGCGCCTGGGAAGGCTTACAAGTTTGGTTTGGAAAATCTACTCTTAGCAACCCTCAGACTGGAAGTACAAGTCAAAGGATCTGAATGGCCCTGAAATCACCATGCATCTTCCTTCACTTGCCTAGTGTAATATTGACCTGCTCTGCTGTACTTCACTGTTCTATCAGCTGCAGAGAGTGCTGAGATACTTTTATGAAAACCACAACAGAAAAGCAATCTATATCCACTGCAAGCCCTTGACACCAGAACCCAGATACCCATCATCGCTTACTTATAAAACGTGAACTGCTTGTTTTCTAAAGTTTTAGCTCAATTTGTTCAATCCCACTGTCCCCTGATCACTTTCTGGGCAATGATACTGTTACAAGAGCAGGCTCTCTTTCTTGCTTCACCATGCTTTATGCATAATATGAGGCCATGTAGGATATTGCAATCCTCTACTAGCAGCACAAAGGATCACTTACTGTATATCCCGTGATGGTTCTTGCATGCTGCTTTGGCATCCTCCATTGCACACTCAACGCTGTGCAGTTCAGTGAATCCAGCAGTATATCAAGAGGAGGCCCCAGTCTATCTGCTCAAAACAAAATTACATTGTATAAGAAGCCATGGGACATAAATACTCTCCTTTAGCCACCTGGCAGGTATGGCTTTGAAGAAGAATAGACCTCTGCTGCCCTCATTCCAAACTGGCAAACATAGCCCAATATTCAGATTTTACTTGGGTGCACCTTTTCCCTCTCCACCTCTGCCTTCCAAGGAGAGAGAGGGCAAAGGGGAACTCTCTTAGTGGCACTCTCTTAGTGGCAAGAAGCAGATGATCAGCTTAGGAGACTTCATGTGCACATTAAGCCTCACCCACCCCTTTCCCCCTACCAGGCTTCCTCTCCAACAGCAACACACTTCTGTGAGGAAAAGCAGATGAAACCCAAAACATTACTCCTCTTCAGTCCTTTGCTGCTTTGACATAGGCCAAGACACCACCTTCACAGGCCACTAAGAGGTCTCCCAATCACCACTGGCCTCTGCACCCTCAGTTCCCTTGTGACAGCTATGGATGGGAAGGGTAATGATTTAAGCAAGTGGCAAGACTATATCTGCTTGAGGATAGGTTAGCTCTACAGAGGGCCCTATACAGGCTGGATTGATGGGCCAAGGCCAAGGGTATGAGGTTCAACAAGGCCAAGAGCTGGGCCCTGCACTTGGGTCACAACAACCCCAGGCAATGATGAAGGCTTGGGGAAGAGCTATGAGCCCTTGTGGCCAAGAAGGCCAATGGCATCCTGGGCTGTATTAGAAGGGGTGTGCTTAGGAAGTTGAGAGAGGTTCTCCTCCCCCCTCTACTCTGCCCTGGTGAGGCCGCATCTGGAACATTGTGTCCAGTTCTGGGCCTCTCAGTTCAAGAAGGACAGGGAACTGCTTGAGAGACTCCAGTACAGAGCCACAAAGATGATTAAAGAAGTGGCACATCTCCCTTATGAGGAAAGGCTGAGGGAGATGGGTCTCTTTATCTTGGAGGACACTGAAGGGTGAGCTCATTAATGTTTATAAATATGTAAAGCCTGAGTGTCAGGAGGACGGAGCCAGGCTGTTCTCAGTCTCAACCAATGATAAGGGAAGGGGCAATGGGTGCAAGATGGAACATAGTAGGTTCTCCTTAAACATGAGAAAAAACTTTCACAGTGAGGGTAACAGAGCACTGGAACAGGCTGCCCAGTGAGGTTGTGGAGTCCCCTTCTCTAGACACATTCAAAACCCACCTGGACGCATTCCTATGTGACCTGATATAGGTTATCCTGCTCCAGTAGGGGGATTGGACTAGGTGATCTTTTGAGGTCCCTTCCAATCCCTAACATTCTGTGATTCTGTGTGCAGTGGCTGGAAAGCTGCCTGTCAGGAAAAGGACCTGAGGGTGTTGATCAACAGCCAGCTGAAGATGAGCCAGCAGTGTGCCCAGGTGGCAAAGAAGGCCAACAACAGCCTGGCTTGTATCAGAAAGAGTGTGGCCAGCAGAGCCAGGGAAGTGATTGTACCCCTGAATTCAGCACTGGTGAGGTTGCACCTTGAATATTGGTTTCAGTTTTGGGGCCTTCAATGCAAGAAAGGTACTGACATGCTGGAGCATGTACAAAGAAGGGCAACAAGGCTGGCGAAGAGTCTAGGGAACAAGTGTTATGAGGAATGGCTGAGGGAATTGGGTTCATTTAGCCTGGAGAAAAGGAGGCTGAGGGGAGACCTTATCACTCTATACAACTACCTGAAAGGAGGTTGTAGTGAGGTGGAAGTTGGTTTGTTCTCCCAAGTAACAAGCAATAGGTCAAGAGGAAATTAGCCACAAGTTGTGCCAGGGGAGGTTTAAGTTCGATATTAGGAAAAATTTCTTCACAGAAAGGGTTGTAAAGCCCTGGAACAAGCTGCCCAGAGAAGTTGTGGAGTCACCATCGCAAGATATTTAAAAGATGTATATATGTGGTGCTGAGGGACATGGTTTAGGGGTAGCCTGGCAATGCTGGGTTAATGGCTGAACTTGATGATCTTTAAGGTTTCTTCTAACCAAAACGATTCTATGGTTCTATGATTCTACTCTAAGTTTAGCCTAATAAGAACATAAAGGACCCTTTTGTTCCTGCCTGCTCCTCTCCAGATGCAGGTTACTGCAATGAGATCTCTTACAGTCACATTTTAGTTCTGCCACGTGTCTCACCAGCTGCAGCAGCAGGAGAGCATTCTTATATGGCTATACTGGCCTTACAGCACATTTCTGTCTCCTTGTATTCCATGATACATACAGGTTGGTGTTTCAGTTCAATGGCTACTTCAACTACTGCAAAATAAAAGGCTAGAGAAAAGGGAGAACTAGAGCTCCACGTCTCTAGTAACATGTTAGCAACTGCATTTACTGCCTGAGAAATTGCAGGTAAAGGAACATTTTTGCTCTGTAACCCAAGGAAGATCTTTAACACAAGCTCTCCAGACCACCATCATCCATGCTCTTGAAATGAAACCCATCTATCAAACAACTGTAACAGAGAACTGATTCAGACACTCTTAATACAAACTTCATTTTTTTCAAAGTGACAGTTTTACTAAGGTATTTCCATGCCCTTACCTATGAAAGTTTTAAGTAAAAACTAAGCAACTTCTTTTTCCCCCGTTTTTTGGTTTCTTTTTTTTTTCTTTCCCCACTAGCTCTGACAAAATTTCAAGCAAAACCAATCTACTTTAAAGGTAATTTTCACATGTTAAGCAAGCCTACTAAGATTTACACTTGTCACTTCTCCCAACATATTTGAACATAAACACAAAATTTAACAGCTTATAAACTTTTCACACTACTGATAAGCACCAATACCCAAGTAGTTAAAACAATTAAAACAAGAGCAAACTGATATTCTGGTCCTTTTCAAACTGACTCTGCATCTTCCCACTGCCAGGAAATTTTCTGGTTTATGTATCTTGAGTGAGCAAGTGTGGCCAACCAGGGTCCACACCTCTCGGTAACACTGATGACTCTTTGTTTTCCTGCCCCTTTTACCTATTTATTTTTCTTCAATGATGAAAGAAATCCTGGGTAGTATGAGGTGCAATCATGAAAGGATAAATATATAAACGAGATTTAAGAGATCTCACCATTTGGTCCCTACACCTTAAGTTTCAGCCATTCCTACTTAAAAAAAATGCCAGCAGAATGTCTCCTGGGCAAGGCTGCACAAGGACTGCATGTGATGATCTTTTAAATTTTTTTTCCCTTTTATTGTTGAAAAACCACCACAGGGGATAAAAAAAACCCACAAACCACTTTTAGAAAAAGGGGCTACCCATTGTATGCTACAGGTTTGTACTTTCCACACATCACAAATATCTTGCTTATGAAAGAAATTATGAAGACTAATTACTATTATAACACCCCCAAGAGGTGCATGTAGCTGTAACATGACAGGGCTGCACTTGCACATTAAGGAGGGAGAACGTACTTAGGGCTTTGCCTGCATGGATTTTCTTCACTGCCTACAATTATCTAATGGCAGCATGCACAAGAATTGCAGTTTGCCCTAAGAAGCTCCCACTCTGTAAAGACAAGCCACCAGCCATATTCCCAGATTCCCTCCCAGCCCGTCACATATCCCAAAAGGGTAAAAGAGCAGGTGCAATTCCCTCCAAGCCCCATTCCAGGGTCACCACTAGCACCTGCCTTCCTCTAGCTCCCCGTGAAGGGGCATTGGAGGAGTTGAGCACATCCTAAAAGGATCTTCAAGTAAGCATAACAACCCAGCACTTGGAGCAACACCACTGAGCAACCTGTAGCATTTAAACATGCTCCTGAGACGATGAAAACTACCCAGCACCCAAAGACAGGGACATCCACACATCCATACTGACTGTACAGTCTCTGGCACAGATTCAGACTCCTAGGAAAGTCTCCCAGGAATGGTATGGAGCATAGCTCAGTTCACAAACCATGCCGTGAAGTCGGTATGGACTTGGGAAGAAAAGGAGTTCAGCCATACAGATGAAGGCTAAACCATACCATGCTACTTGCTCTCTGGGCCCTCACCCATTTTCTTTATTTGCACAGACTTAGTCTTATGGATAACTTCTTGATTCAGGGGATCTGAGCACAGTAAAGTACCACCTCTCATGCTTGACTTCTGCCCTGCATTCAGCAATAGCTGAGTTCTATGAGTTGAGTTTTCTTGGAGGTACAGTTTCTGAAATAAATTTTAACCAGCAGTGACAAACTCATGGAAGGCAGAGTTCAAATTCATATTCTGCATACATTATAGGCCAATAAAATTATTTACAGAAAGTATTTGGTGAATAATATGGAACAACAAATAAATTAAAAAAAAATATCCAATCTATTTGTAGACTACTCGCAAACAGAAAGGCAACATCTGTTTAATAAGAGACTCTGTCCATTCTGCCTTTGATCCTCATCTGTGTGTTCCGGAATCTGGTAGCAGAATCCATCTCCTGAACACAGCTCCTGTCTGCTGCTGGGCACAGTCTAGGACTCTCCTGGTGCGGGCTCCACAGTGTCAGCAGTGACAGTGACCTAACTACCATCGGGGAGGCTGGGTTCAGTACGGCTTTTGT
>JANHFY010023047.1:0-22059 GCA_027560095.1 Chloroceryle inda
GTGTCAGGCTGTGCCAGGCTGTGTTGGGCTGTGTTGGGCTGTGCCGGGCTGTGTCAGGCTGTGTCAGGCTGTGCCGGGCTGTGCCAGGCTGTGTCGGGCTGTGCCGGTGGCCGAGGGTCACTCTCGCCACGCTGCAGCCTGCACAGCACCCGCCCGGCACAGGGGCCTCGTCTGCGCCCAACATCCCCTCGTCAGCGCTCCCACCTTCTTCCAGGTACTTTTGCAGCCATTTTCTCTCCCAGCAGGAATGTGGGGCTGTGCTATTTATATTACACTGTCAATAAAAAGCATATGACGCGATATTATATGTTGTAAATTTGTTTGATTTTTTGTTTTTTTTTTAAATCAAACACGTTTAAAGGCGCAAAGATAGAGGGTAAAGCTATGAGGCTTTTCCAATTAAAATTTACAGCAGACAATGTTGTAAATTTTATACAGTTGTAATGCTTGCTGCAGTTGTGCTGAAATGGGAACTATTGATCAGCCTGATTTCCCAGGATACACGAGGGGGAAACAAGGTATTGCACCAGCAGAAACAAAACTTTCATTTGTAAAGCCTTCTATTATACTTTACTGCCCTCATTTGGTTCCAGATGCATCTCTCTTAGCAGAAGAAATAAGGTCAAAGCCTCTTCCCCAAAGAATAGTGGAGCAGAGGTGGGGAGCAGGGAGCTCTGGGGCTCTGCCCTGCACCATGCCTGGCCTGGCTCGCCCAGCGCCGAGGGATGGCACTGCCAGGGCTGTGCTGTGGCACAGGGCATGGGGCAGATGGCACAAGGCACCTGGCATGGGGCAGGGGGGCTCCAGGGAGCCCCAAGACCTGCACCCAGGGTGCCTGAGGAGCCCCAAACACAACAGAAGGGCCCTGGAAAACCAGTCTGGGGACTGGTTTCATGTGTCTAGCGAGGGTAAGATTGACAAACGCATCCGGCCTGATTTTCCGAGTGGAACACAGAATGCGGCCCGTGGAAAACAAAAGGTGAAGGGCCAGGGACATGGCTGAGAAGGGGGAGGCCGGGGCTGTGGCCGGGAAGCGGCAGCCCTGGCAGCAGTGCTGAGGCACTCGCTGGGTCTCTGTGCCAGGCTCTGTGGCAGCACCGACAGCCGTGCAGGCCGCGGCTGTTCATCCTCACACAAAACATGGGGAAAAACATGTCGGGTGATGTTTTATCCAGGCCACTGGCGTTGCCACAAGGGGCTGGTGTGAGGGGCTGAGAGGTGCAGCGCACAGAGGTGCAGATCACCACAGTCCCTCAGGCAGAGACGACTCCAGTGCCTCTGCTCCTGCTCCCCCTGCTTCGTGCCCAGCACCGGACCCTGGCACGGCCTCACCTCGCCGCCAGCCCGGGGATTGCTGCGCTTTGGGGCCAGGAGCTGCAGCGGGCAGTGAAACGGGCAGTGCACAAAAGGCAGCGCCAAGGGAGGGCGAGGGGCCTCAGCAAGCGAGACGTCGAGCGGCGGGAGGCTGGTGAACGTCCCCATGTGCTGGGGAAGAGCCCGTGACCCGCAGGCGCGCGCCCTGCTCTGCCCGACGTGCCAGGGCACGTGTGAGGCAGCGCCAGGCGGGCACGGCAACGTTGCCAGCGCTGGGGAAAAGCCCAGCGCAGAGCCCAGAGGGAGCCGGGCCTGGTGTTGGGGCAGCTCGTGGGGCCACGGGAGCCTTCACCGCAGGGCAGGCCCTGCCGGCAGCACGGCCCCCGCCCCGGCACTGCCAGCTTCCTGCTGTTTTCCCTCGGCTTCCAGTAAGGTTCAGACCAGATGTGCTCTCTTCGCCATGGAGAAGATAACAGTTTTTAATGGGAAGCCTGGCACAAATGGAGCTGCCGCCTGTCCAACAGCTCTGTTAGTCTACACTAAGAGCATTTACATATGAATTATGGCCACCTTCAGACTCAAATACGGTGTTCTCTTTCATTTGCACATTTTCTGCAGCTCTTCCTTCGCTGCAGCCCAATGGCTGTGCCAGGTGCTGGGCAGGGAGGTTTCTAGGAACACCCGTGCTGGCTGCTGCGCAGCGATGCTGCTCACCTGGGTGCCCCAGCAGCGCCAGTTCCTGTGGCTGAGCACCCCTCCCCAGGGCAGGGTACCCCTCCCCAGGGCAGGGTACCCGCCTCCTGGGTGCTCGGGCACCAAAACCCAGCACCTCCCTCAGCCACGCCGGGACCAGACACGGTCCCCATGAGCCACTGGCTTTAAATGGTGCTGCCCGGTGAGCTCAAACCTGCCACGTCACCTGCCTGCACCAAAGGGAAGTTAAAACACAAACAACAAAGCCAGTGCTAAGTTAAAAGGAGAAAAAAAAAAACAGACAATGGATGATCCTAATAATGGGAAAAGATAACAAAGCCCCTGGATCCCAGCATCTGGCACTAAATGCACTTTTCTGTAAACTGAATGGCGGCTTCCAAACTGCGCCAAGCATCACTCCTTTGCCAAGGCAGTAAACAGCTTTTATCAGCAATAATGATGGCATAATCCCAGCTAAAAAGGAAAGTAACATATGGCAGCAGCCCTACAAACACCATCCCAACAAAGTAGGGGGCATTTTTATTACAGCGTCCACTTGCAGAAAACCTGCCAGACTACTTCTCTCTTTTCTCCTCTCTTTTTTTACAGGTTATCATCTTCGCTGTTTGAGCTGAATGTGGCATTTGGGAGTTTTAAACTAATGAGTTCATTTTTCTAGGAAAAAAAAATAAAAAAAATAGAGGAAGATGGGATACCCAGAACTGACAGATGACAACGAACACAAACAGTCCTGTGAAATGAACATGTATGCTTAACACAGTGCTGGGGAAAAATGAATGCTGCAGAGGTGCCACATTATTTCAAGTATTATTATACAGTTTAGTTTTAGGTGCAACGCTATCTTTGGAAAACAAATCCGTGGCAAGTAATAATTCAGACCTTAAACAATTTTTTTCTCTAATGATGCAATATGTTATATAGGAGCACTGCTAATAGGTCAGGTGTAAATCAGTGCAAATTTTGTTTACAAGCTGATTTCAAAAACAAAATTAATCTAACATTATTAACCTTTTTTAATGGCTGGCATCCTCATTTATATCTGTGGATCTAATATTCACAAAACTGATTTTAAGCCCAACTGTGTATTTATCAAAAGCAGCGTGAGCCACCGTGCCCGTGTGGAACACGTCGGGGTGGACGAGGGGATACTCTGCCTCACGCCGCCTCGCTTTTAATTGATGAGACGGTGCCTCGCTTCTCCCCCATCTTACGTGATTTGCTGAACTACCATCTCCGGGTAAAGAAGAGATTCCAATCTCACTTGGGCTCTGCAATCTCATCACGCAATTATTTGAAAACATTACGATTCGCTAATTATCATGCTAATTATTTTGCCCTATACATTTGCCATCGTGTTGTACAATTAAGCACAGAGCCCAAACCTTTGTTCGCGCCATGCAAATGCGCGTGCTGATTGGGGAACGACTGCAGGGAAGTGGAGGAATGCACTAATATTTTTTTGACATCTTTACCTATAAATATTTTTTCAGACTGAAAAATGTATCTAATAGCTCCACTCACTGATGTGCACTGCAGTTTACCACAGTGTCTATATTTCTGTTGTCAGTTTTACAGTATCTCCCTTCATTAAACCTATCAAGTTTTCCTTTTGATCATGCAACCAAGGCCAGAAGACAGATATCTTCCTGGAACAGAGCAGTCTGCCAAGTCTTTCACAAGACCAGCTTTAACCTCCCTATTGATTTTCTCAACACTGCAGCCATTCATTGTTTGTGACATTTGGCTGTCGGCTCTTTAACACCCTTCAACCAAATCAATTTCATATTTTTGTCAATGCCCTGCTAGAGGATGAGCAAAATGGGAAGAGACTTAGCATGATTTAGAATGTTGATTTTCTGGAGCGGTTTTATCTGTAGTTTTTACAAGCCTTATAAAGTTAATTCAACATGTTTATTTAAGCATATGTAATAAACTGGGACTGAAGCACTATCAGAGTTAAGTTTCAAATTCCCCAAATCTAATTCATGAAGGAAACTAAATTATTATATCAATGTCAGTAAAAATAAATGTGTGGCAATCCCACTCCCTCCAAAACCAAAACACACATAAGACAGGTCCCTGCCCATCCCCTGCCTGTGGTGCCAGGCATCGTGCTCCAGCACCAACAGACCCACCAGCAGCGCCAGCACCTCCAGAGCTCCACCGCCACTGCCCCTTTGCACAACGAGGGGTGGTCAGGCTGGGCCATCAAAGGGCAGGAATTGTCCTTCCAAGCAACGGGCATCAGAGCACAGCGCTTGCAGAGCTGAGAGCAACCATGCCCTGGGCAGGAGGGCACAGGGGAGATGGGAGATGGAAGGGACAAGGAAGGGATCTCCAGCCAAGACCCTCGTGCAGCCACCGTACCAGTTTGTGCACGATTTCCAGGATGCGGGGTTCCCATCACCGCGGGCAGCCCCACCACCACGAGCTGCTCCGGGCAGTGCCGGTGGAACGGGGACGTGTCACTCCAGGAGAGCGAGCAAGGGTCCCGGCCCTCGCCGAGCCCTGAGCATCCCACAGCCCTCCAAGCCAACCCCAAGGGACAGGTAAAACACAACCACAACTGCAACCCAGCCCAGCCTGCTGTACTGCACCCATCACCAGACTGACGTGGGCAGGAGAGTCAGCAGAGTGACTGAGATGGGCCCACCGGGTCCAGCCCCAGTCCCACACCAGGCCACACGCTCTGACCCACACACGGACCTCAGGGATGCATTTTGGGGCTGAAAACGCTGCCACTCAGCCTGGGCTTTCCACACCCTGCTGTGCTCTGCCATGCGCTGGTCTCTCCGGCCAGGGCACAGGGATCACCACGGCCGAGCTCAGCGTGCCCCCCAAGTGTGCACAGCCTTCCAGTGGCAGACAGGGTGCTGGGAAACATTTTGACACAACATATTCATCTGATAGGCCAGTGCCATTAAAATGTGGATTAACAGCCTGGCAGCTTGAACAGCTTCTCTGGAGCCGGTCGGCACTGTGGTGTAAATATGTATTTAGGGCATTTCCAGGATGCATGTTAAAGATGCAGCGGATTATACCCGAGCCTCCCTGCACACCTGGATTTATGCTGTGTTTACCAGAAGGCCTATAGATACTGTAGGCTTGGCAAATGTTGTTATGGAAGCAGTTACTGCCTGTAATAATCTAGTCTGATCTTTTGTGTTTGTCTACACATCCCCTCACGGTTCTGCTTTCATCTCCTGCCCTCCGGAGGCACGTCCAAAGACAGGACAAAATGCTTTTGTGGCATCGGAGGACAAGGGACGCGTCTTGTGTCCTACCCCACTGCAGAGGTTACCTTCCCGCGCCCAGCCCCCCGGCTCCTGGGGAGCAGGGACTGTCCTTCGCATCCTTCCCCTCTATTTTTAACTGCTGATAAATTGGAGAGACTCCTGCTTAAACCGTGTTGGTTTCAAGGACATGGAGGACGGTGACGGTAGCAGTTGACACTTCATTACATCAGAGATATGAGCGGGAGGGGGACCCCCAGCTCCCCCAGGGTGGCCGGGGGGAAGCCAGGAGCTGCTCTCATCCTGCCCGTGCCCCGCGGGGTGCCCAGACCTGTGGCACAGTGGCACCCCTGAGCATGGCTCAGGGGGCATGGCCCCTCGCCCCAGCCATCTCTGAGGGCAGGGGATGGCTCCTGTGGGGATCCACTGGATCCCTCTTTCTCTAAGACCCCCCAGGGGTGGGGGCCACAGCACTACCAGCACCACACCGCCCGGACTGTGGGAAAAGGCCTGATGAGAAATGAATTTGAAAAACCAATTGTAAAGAATAGTTTTTAAGTCTCTCAGCCTTGTCCCTGGGGAAGGAGGACATGGTGTGTTTAAAATACTGTGCTTAAAATAAAAAATATTCTCCATGCTGGCAACCTATTTTGCTGGGTTCCTGATACTGCTGTTTCCAAGACCACGCGCACACCAGACCCCCCCTCCCCAGGGACTCCGCAGGACAGATAGAGCCAAGGTTAAAAATAATGCTTCCAGGATGGTTTCCCAGCCTGGTGTCCTTCAAATGCAGACTGTGCCCAAACCAGTCCACCACTAAACCTCAGCTAATGGGATGGGACAGGCAGGTGAATTCCCATACATGGTGCCTGGAGCACGGGGCTGGAGCATGGTGGCTACAGGACCCTCAGACCAGCTGCTGCTCTGGGCCACCCCAACACCTCTCCCTGCAGTGGTCAGAAAGCATGGAGGCTCCTGCAAATGTCACCCCACACCACACCAGGAGCGAAACTCTGCCCAACTTAGCCACAAAACCCATGTAAAACTAATGGGGCAAGTCCTCAGCTAGTGGGAACAACCATCCTCCACCAGACCATCGGCCGTTTGCACCAGGCCAGGGTCCACCCTGAGGTTCAGAGGTGGCCACAGTAAGAAGAACCCTCTCGGCTGCGGGTTTTCAGCACAGCCCAACTGGGATCCCCATGCAGGGGCACAAGCCCTTGTCATTTTGATCACAGCTGCCTTTCAGTATCACAATGACAGAACACCCCCAGACTTGGGTTTTTGAATCAATGGTTTTCAAACTGAAAGCGAGAAGCTGTCCAGCCTCCAGTGGAAAAAATGCAAGGGTCAAATGATGAGCAGAACTGGGGCGGCGCAGGAGGAGCACTATCTCCTCCCACCCACCCAACGCTCACCAGCCGAGCTCAAGCGCCGGGTGGCCAGGTGAGCAGGGAGCTCTGTCCCCGCAGCGGATCTGGCGGGGCCAGGGCTGCGGCCGAGCGGGAGGAGGGGGGACCCGAGCCCTGCAGCCAGCACGCTCCCGCTCCCCGGGCTCCCAGCACTCGCTGGCACCCACCGACAGAGCAGCGGGGCCGGCGCTGGCACCGCTCCCACTCACCCTCCCCTGTGCTGGGAGCAGCCGCTGGTATCTGCCGGAGCGCCCTGGACGTGGAGCCCAGCAGCCCTTATCAGATGGGCCTCCAGCAGACCCGGCTGCGCCGGCACCAGGGGATCAAGGAGCTCCCAAAATACCAGAAACACAATTCAAAGCATTTTTCATGCCTGGCAGAGCAGCAAAAGAGCAGCCTGGAAAATGTATTTTCATATCTTTACTGTATTTTTTAGTTTTCTATCAGCAGATAGGAAGATATTAAAATTTCTTGCTTGCAACAGCCCTTATTCCGCTATTCCCCTGTTGTTTTACTGTGGGATTTTTCCCACTATGCCCCAATATCCTCATATTTTCAGCTGCAGCGTGTTTGCTTTGATGATGCCTTAACCTAGAAATAGTCTGCAGTTGTTTACCCGCTGGTAGAGCTTCAAATATTATATTCTCACATTTTTAAATCAGTGCAGACACCTGAGACAAAAAGTGTCCCAAAAGCTGCCTACAAGAGCTACATGCTGGTCACTCTTTCTTGTCAAGGTTGATTTATTGCCTCCTTGCTGTTCAATTTCACATTTTGTCCTCATCATATCCGTGGCTCATGATCATTCTAGGCTGACCCTTGTAGGGCAGGCAGGGAATATTGATAAAACAATTATCTGTTAGCCGTTCATTTGATTTTCCATTTCAATTACGGATTGCACGAGGCAAAAGGAAAAAGATTGCATCATTGATTTTTCTACCTTACAACAGTAAAGAGTTGCTTTGATGGTTATAAAATGAATGCAACTCAACCATGCTTTTAAAGGTCATATTTTTTGTTTTACTATATTTCTTAAAAGCCTTAATATATGCAACGGTAGCGGGGGGAGAAGCCTGCACCGTCAGATCAGATCACCAGATACAAAGCACACATGCGTCAAAGCAAGGCAGGTGAAAAGCCCCTCGCTCTAATGTATTTACAATAAATCTGATCTTCCCCGGCCGACTCCTCGGAATCATTCTGCAGCCTCGACGTGGCTCTGGAGTCGAGCGCCTGCCTGCAAATGCCTCTCCTGGCATGTAGCTAAGGAGAATTTAACAAGCCCTTCCTGGAAAAGTGGCCTCCCTCCTGATGGAGGGCACCGGGCTCCGGCCCCGGCTCCGCGGCATTCCGAGTTCGCTCGGTTCGCGCAATATGCAGAGCGCGGCTGCAGGAGGAGACGTATTATCCCTGCTAAACAGAACTATGTTAAAACTTCACCTATGTGAAGGGATGATAATGTGCTCTTGCCAGGCAGTGATCCGGGACGGTCACACTGGCGCGGGAGCGGTGCCGAGCCCACCGCTCTCCATCACGGTTCAGCGCCCGGCGCAGCTCCGGGGGATTTTCACATGGCCGACCCTCGGAGAAGTTCAGCCTTTGATCAAGGTTTAGCGTGCCTGGAGTGGCCGCGGCGCAGGAAAGGGCTTCCATTTTCTGTGTCATAGGGTGCCAATGTTGATCTCCTTAAAGCCCCAGAGTTTTCTTCCAAGACTGGATTACGCTCAGCAATTAAGGTAATGAACTGGCTGAGGTAACAAAGCATAATGATCTCTTTTGTCCTCTGAATGCTTATGAACTCCGCTCATTCACAATAGTCTGGAATGCAAAGCTTTCTCCAACACCGCGCGGCTTAAAGCTGTGTAAAAATGATTACTTCCATTATGCCTTCATGGTTTGACATTTTTAATTTAAACACCTGTAATATTTAAGCATACTTCTCAGAACCAAAATACCCACTCTCACAGAATGCGAGCTTACGTTCCCGTAATATTTTGACATCTTACGAGTATTATTTTAATGCCTGAAAAGATAATGTGATGAATCCACCGCAAATATATCAAAATATGTGTATAGGGGACCGTTCCTGGCTTTTTGTTTCAAAACAATGGGGTGTTCAAAATAAGGCACAACAGCTGAGAGCGTGGTAGCATCTTCGTAAGGCAGCGTACTGCGTCGGTGACAGAAGCGGCCAGACCACGCTGTCTCTGCGTACGTGCAGGCAAACGCCACAGAACTTTTGCTTCAAATCAAGCCCTTTTCTGCCGTATTAAACACCGCCGCGCACAGGGCAATCCTTCCTGAGCACAGGGTATTTTGATGCAGCTATTTCACTTTTTTAAAGCGTTTACTCAAGGCTTTTATTTATTTATTTTGAAACATCTGGCTACTACTTTTACATTTTTTTTCAATTTTTTTGCATGATATAAACCTTCTGCACTGCAGAATCCGCTGCACTCTGATCTTTCATCTTAACACATTTCCAGCCCCAAATTTCACTTCAATCTCACCTCATCTCTCCATACTACATTAACCCCTGGCAATTGCCTTCCAAATGACCCCATTAAGCTGTAATTGCCTCAGCAGGCCTGCACTTTCGCTTGTAATTCTGTACCTCTCATCTCCCAGACGTTCTCTCAGCATCATTTCGTGTTCTGGCTCCCTTCACTGAGCTCAGCTTATGACCTCGCTGCACCATGGCCGAAATGACTACTAAAAGCATAACAGAGACGGAATTCCATTACTTATTTTCAAAAGTTCTCTGGTGCCCTAATGTAATATTCTTTGGGGAGCGTTGTCAAGGATACCAAGCACCAGCCATTAAAACCTTTTGTTTCCCAAGGCATTCCGTCTTTTATTAATAAATAAAGATAAAGAGAAGCTCATCCACCCTCCAGAAAGTCGCCTTGTGCTTGCAGTGGTCTGGTACAACTTCAGTCCTTATTCTACCCTGGCAGGCGGGGCACGGCCGCGCTGCGCCCAGAGCAGGCTGGGCAGGCTGGCAGAGGCAGCACGCGCTGCCCGCGCCGGCGCTGCCGCGCAGATCAATTAAACCCCTTCTGCAGACAATTCTGCAGGAGCAGCTCTGCAGGGCAATGCCTGCCTTTAACGTGTGCTGCCTTCGCACCTACAATGGGGACGAAAGCTGCGGTCCGAGGAGCCTGATGTGAGGAGGAAGGAAAGCTGAGCCGATCCTGTCCCACTGTCAGGGCTAACAGTCTATCAAGGATAATGGGAATCCCCAGTGGGGGCGAGCAAAACAGCATGGAAAAAGCTGGCTAATCCTTTAACCGGGTTTGTGGCTCAAATGTGCTAAGGAGGAACCTCCCGCTCACGGCTGTTGTGAGACGGCCAGGAGACATATATTTCAGATTGAAAATTAATTGGTGCTGGATCCAAGCAAGCCTTTGTAGCAAGCAGTAACCTTTTCATTTTATGGTCATGACACTGAAATATTAAGAGCCCTCTTCTCCCATAAACTATATAAACAGAGGCACTCTGAAAAATGGAGGTAGTTTTTTTCCGTGGCAGAGAAGGAGTTTTACTCTTAATTCATAATAAAACTTCGTGCCGAGGCTGAGCGTGGTGGGGTCACGCACGGGCAGGGTCTCTCCCGGCCCCGGAGGCAGCCAGAGGGGACAGTGCTTGGTGTGGCCGGGGCCATCGGAGCATCCTCCTCCCCGGGCTCGTTCGGCACTGCCGGCAGACCCGGCGGGGAAGGTGCTCCGGCAGCCCGCGGGCAGAGCAAGAGAGCATGTATGTGGTCACACTCTGACCACCACCATCACTTTCTGCCACGCAGAAAGGAGCAGAAGCTGGCAGGGCTGTGGTGGAGGCAGATGCTGGCACCACAGAGCCGGCTCCACCAGTGAGGTGCAAGCACCAGGACGGGAGGCCCTGCAGAAAGGCCCAGCAGAGGCCATCCAACACCACGCGCCGTGCAGATGTGACCTCCCACGCAAGAAACTCCCGCTCATACACTGCTGGGTGTTGGGACACGTATCAGAAAGGTCTTTTACTTCGTGTGTGACCTATGAGCTGTCTCCTTAAGCATCTGCAGCTCATCACCGACAGAGACAGCGCTGGACCAGGTCGGCCCTCCATCTGATCGAGGAAATCCACATGGTTTGGGTTGATTTTTTCATTGAACCCTCTTTGTGGTAATAATGAGTTCACACAGATTTTTAGCCAAGAAACAGATTTCATCCAGGATCCCTGGCTAAAAGCAGATTCCCAAAAACTTTTCATGTCTCCTCGCCAGAACGATGGAGAAGACCGGTGTCTGCGGATGTTTGCACGCCCGTGGTGTTGGGAGGTGACACTGCCCGTGGCACCATATGCCACGTTAGGCCCAAGGCCTGTTCCTCTGCAGGGTCCCACGCAGGCCGATGTCCTCCTTGGTGTCTGTAGGACATCTCAGCACTGGCATGGTATGGCCGGACGGTGTCTGTATGCTGCCCCTGCACCCCAGCGTCACCTCGCTGACCATCTTCTCTGGAGAATCCACAGAGGTAAGATGGCAAAATGAGTCCAATCGCTGATCGGCTCCAAAGGTACCAAAGGAGATCAAAAATAAACCAGAACTTTTCCATAAAGGGATGGTTTGTGCTGGCAGATGCCTGAGCTTGGCTCGTTCCTCTGGCTGCGAGCGAGCCGCACATTGCAGCAAACATCACGGCTCTGTCTGTATTTATTCTACACACTAGGCAGGAAATTTCCATTTCATGCATCACTCACATTTTGTACCGATTCTGCGAAGTCAGTGCTTACACTTGACGTAAGCCCAGGAGGACTCTAATTGGTTTGGTGTTGCTATTGTTTGAAATTCCAGTTTAGGCTCATTGGGCGCCAATTTTGTTTGCTTTTCAGTAAAGCCTGTGTTACTAGAGTGAAAAGCAGGGACAAGAAACTGAATAAAAAGTCAGTTTAAGTACTCTGGTTATTTCTGTTTTCTTGAGAACGCCGTTTGATTTCACCACACTCCACCAGTCTGTAAAGCACAGATGACACCGTTTTCATCAGCGTCCTGAGCTTATCAGCATCAACAAACGCTGTAATCAGCAGGCCTGGCTCTGGCCCCGTCGACGGGAAGCACTCAGCAGCGAGGACCATCTCTACCTGCGGCTCTGCACGTGCTGAGGCCGTGGGTGGCCTCTGAATGTCACCTGCTCCCCCAGGCCACGCTGGCAGGAGGTGCCCAGCACCTGGGTGCAGTGCGGCGCCGGCACTCGCCCTTCCATGCAGCACTCGGGCTTTTCACGTTACCAGCATCAACGGGACCGAAACCCTGCAGAGGTTACGAGTACGTTGCCAAGAGAAGACCCTCAAAAATGTTACAAACACCCAACAAGTGAAATCACTGAAGATAAAGCACCTCCATCTCCAAAACTTTGCAATATTTCTTGTTTGTCTAGTTACTGAGGTAAACACGAGTTAGAGAGGCACTTCATCGCCATTTCCAGAGACCCCGGACACATCTAATGAAAGCAGCAAGTCATGAAGCATAGCGTGGCATCAATGCCACAGCAGAGGCAACCGTGAAAAATGAATTGTGCTTTTTATTCCAGAATCCTCTTCCTCTCTTCCCAGAGAAAAGAACTAAACTAAATAACTCCATGGCCCATTTACTTCTCAGCTACCTGGGGCGAGGGAGGCATCCCTGAGCTCTTCGAACGAGGAACGCTGGAGGGATGCAGCAGCACATCAAGGCGGGGATGAATCAAACAATCAAACTTTAAAGGAGTATTTTCTGAGTGGCAGGGATGCTGGTGTGGAATTAAGCAGCAAAGGAGGATTGCCTGTGAAACGCCACAGAAAAGGACCCCAGCAGTTTTGCAGGCTGGGTTGTTCCGGTGGCAGTCAGTGTATGTCAACCCGGCTGACACCACACGAAATGGTGGCCAGAGAAATCAAGTGTAAAACAAATCACCCATCCTCACGGCCCCACGAACCGTGCTGAGATGATCGGCCCAGAGATGGTGCCAGCCAAGCAGGCCCACTAAAGGAGAGCTGAGGAGTTCCCAAAGCTTTCAAAGAAAATCTCCAACTTGGGACAATTTTCTATTTATTTCCAAGACTTCCCCATCTGTGACAAGATTCCTGTGGGCAATCTGAAGTGCCAGCTGCAGGGAGGGGCTGCAGTCATGCATCGCACAGCTCCGCTCTTCTGTGACTTCCCTGTCTCAGTAGGACAGCCCTGGGACAGCCGCGGGCAGCACGTGGCACGGTCCCACCGCCGGCTCGGTACTTAGGGAGGGATGTTCGGCGTGACAGCTTGATGGGGGGAGCAGCCCACCAGACACACTCCGTGACTGGAGGCAGCCTCGCTTGCTCCGTGCCCAGTTCCTGCACTGCCCAGCACTGCCCTGCTGCACCCACAGCTCAGTGTGGAGGAGATGGAGGTGAAAACCTCGCCATCAAGGCAACAAAGCCACAAATGCCCTGACACAATCTGGGGAGGGAAACGCAGCTCAACAAATCTCCACCCAAATGGGGCAGTGGGAGAGGGGGCTGGGGGAGGCTCGTCAAGGAGGTTCCCTGGTGCCAGGGATGCTGTTGCTCCAGGAGCGGAGCAGGCATCTCCTGAGCTTCTATGGCACCAACACATGAGGCACTAGGTTGCCTTCAAGATGCTTTCCAGGTTCTGCAAGCAGATGGAGGTGGCTGGTAACCACTCAGGGGCTGACAGGACAGATCTGCTGTGGGTTAGGGCTAACCCCCTCAGAAGGGACATTTACGGCATCATTAGGAGCCCTCCCACCATCTGTGCTGGCCACTGGATCTGTCTCTCCTTCATCTTTGGCTGCATGTGATGAATGGCCAAGAAGAGAAGCCAGGTGTTAGCCCCAGGAGGAGCTCGGCCCCCCCAGTATTTCATCCACCGCTGCCCGTTGTGCTCACAGAGAGCTGCGGTGCTGGCGCACGCCTGCCTCTCGTGACAAAATTTTCAGTGGGGCTGCCGAGTCCTTGGGAGGAACCAGAGATGGGCAACCTCATCTGCACCCATAGCATCCGAAAGGGTTATCCCTTTAGGGAGCTGCAGAGCACAGCTTCTGCACAGGCCTGGGGCCTCCTTCCCACCCGGAGCAGTGGGCAGCCCCGGACTTGGCACCGCAGCGGCACGGGGCACTGCCACCCCGCTGGCACGGGCAGGCAAAGCCCACCCTGGTCTGCCCAACCACCCCGCTGGCATGGGCAGGAAAAGCCCACCCTGGTCTGCCCAGCCTCTCCTTACCCTGCACCTCCTCAGCAGGTCCACGCTTGCTGCCGAGCTGCCCTGGCAGATGCAGCACAACCTTTTATTGCAAGCGCACACATTCGAAGAGCCATTTTTAATTGAAAAAATAAATACAATACACTGCATCACCTCCCTCTGAACCCTGCACCAAGAGTGAAATCCCCGTTTCCAACAACGCAGTTAGTTTCTATCCTAAAGGACACATCTGGTGAGCTCCATCCTTCACTCACTGCGGCTCCTCAACGTTTTTACTTTTAACTCCTAATTAACTCCTAATCCCCGGACTCCCGAGGAAATTCTGGGTGATTTCCCTCCCTGCTCTGCAGCCCCCGTCGCCGGCAGACACAAGACCGGCTCCTGCCACTGCAGCGACAAACACACAACCGGTTGGCAATATTAACATCCTACCCAGACTTACTCGGCCCATGTTACATCAATCCCTGTGCAACAAACCTGAATGAACTATAGATGAGTTCCATAATTCAAAGCGAGAACTGAGCAAGAAAGAGGAAATTATGTGGATAATAAGGCACCCAAACCCTACTTGGCAGCCCCGCTGCGGTGACCGGTCCAGCAAAGCACTACTCTGGAGCGAAGACAAACAATGAAAACTAAAAGCATCTCCAGCCCCCATTATAAAATGCTCTGTACGAAACAAAACAGTCTTTTTGTAGGTAAAAATGATACAAAGCAGAAGCTGACGATAAATTTTTCCTTTCAGTTTTAATCAGGCTTCCTGTTGTAAAAGCTCAGCAGACAGTGACGCGAGACACTGCCTCCCAACTTCGGTTCACCTTTGCCGTTCCACCAGGGACACCGTGTCAAGATTGTTCAGCTTTTTTGATGAGTGCTGCGTGGGTAACTAATGTGTAAATGCAGATACGTATAGAAAGCGGTTTTGACAGTGATGTATTGCAACTGGTTCCAGATGTCGGCGAGGGATGCTTGGCCAGGCACCTGGGGCTCGCCTGCCACGGAGCCGCACCAGCACCAAACCAGTCTTCAAATAGATCACAGGGCTTTAACTCTCCAATTATAATCTTATTAAACAACCATCACTCGAGCTTCTCCTTCTCCTTTTCCAGGATGCCTACAAAATATCTCTGTGTTGTTGTTCGCATTTTAATTTTAATTAAGGGGAAATAAGCTGCAAGGTGAAGCTTAGTATTAAACTCTGCAGTTTGGCTGTCAATGGGAAACTTAAAAGCAAGCTGTTGAATCAGTCAAAATTAACCTTATATTAATGTTTAGCGTTTTCTGTATCGCCACACCAAAACCTGCACATTGCACACGCCAAACACTTAATTAGATATCCCCTAATTGCTCGAGTCAACGTTGAAATGGCGCAACAAATACTGCACCTCCCGTGGAAGATTACGACCACGTGGCGGATCTGCCTTTGATAGTGGAGCAACTGCTGGGGGCGTTGTTTTAACGAAGAAGGTCTTGCACACCATGGTAAAATCCACTAGAAATAGATGGCTGAAGCTCCAGGAATCCAGCCACGACCTGTGCCTGTGGTGCCAAGGACAGAGCCACCTCTACACGCCAGAGGGGAGCGTGCCCCATCAACTATGAACACACGCAGCAGGGTCCTCTGTCCCTGGCACCGCCCTGCCGAGACCCTGGCTTCTGGTTCGCTAACAAGGAGGGGTTTTAGACAAAAATAAAAATGTGTATTGAAAAATTAAGTACTTAATTAGTGCAGTAACAGTCATACTCGATGCACAATTAATGTTGACAAGCTGCTGGAAGACGTGGCCGGAGGAGTAAGCAGGCAGAGTGCACGTTACGTTCCAAGGAGCAGCGTTTAACCCCGAAAGCTGATAAAGTTGCACTTCTTATAGCAGAGGTGTTTGTAGCTCAGCTCCAACATCAGTGTTTGGTCTAAAGGGAATTTTTTCAAACAACCTGTCTGTCTCCCTCCTCCTCCAGAACGAACCCCGGCGCTCCAATCGCGGCCGCTCCCGGGGGATCACCCTCCAGCTCCGCTCCCTCCGCGGGTCTGATACCAGCCGGGCGCTCACTGATGGAGGGAGCCGCAGGAAGCGGCCGCGCTGCTGAGCCCAGAACAAAGAGGAACCCGCGCCGCTGATCTCCTCTGTTGCACCAAAGGGTCAGGAGACGTTGAATAAAGGCACCAGCAGGAACGGGGAGCGGTGCCAGGAACGACGCCGTCGCACCGCCGTGGTGCAGGCGCCCCTTCCACCCAAACCTCCCCAGCCACCACCACCCCGCGCTGTGCTTGAAGCCCCGGTGATGAGTAAACTGGTTATGGCCTCATCAGGTGGGGGGGTCCTGGTGTCACTTGGGGTATTGACTGGGGGAAAGGGACAGACTGACCGGTCTCGGTTACTTTCCAGTTGGATCATCAAATTTATTTCTAACCTGCATTTAAATGATCAACCTGTAAAATTTTATTACCAGCACAGGATACACTAATGAACGGTGCCAGATAGCAGAGGAGCCATAAACTACGACTTCCTTTCTGCTTATGGGGCTCCTGCAATGACAAACCTTTATTAGCCATTTGTGGCATAACATAAACCACCCAGAGCCAGGCCCGGGCTTTGTGTTCACCTTCTGCAGCCGGAAGGATGGAGGCTGTCCTAGCGAGGAGAGAAAGTTTCAGGGGCATTTTGATTGACCAGAGAGCTTTGCTCAATGACACGCTCTGCATTTTGAGACAGTGGGTAGGAACCAAAGGACCTTTTGCTTCACTAAAGCAGAAACTGATAAAAAATGGCCTTTTCCTGCAGTCAGTAAGCCAGGATAGGAGCGGGATGATACAGATATCTCACACATGGCATGTTAATGTGTGAGAGCATCCCAGTGTGCACAGTCGGGCTGCACAGGCAGCGTTTCTCCAGAGGATCGGGTGTTTGCTGGTGGCAAGGGATGGTGAACAGGAGCACACTGCCTGCTCCCAGGACGACTCATCACAGCCGGGGGCACCCGGGGCCTTGCTGGGGCAGCACCTGGGCTGGAGCTCCACCAGAGCTCGGTCTGCTCCCGTGACGCGTGGGCACATGCACGTGTGTGTGCGGCTCTGCCCGGTGCCGGCCCTCCCCATCTCCTCCAGCAGTGGTGGTTTTGGGAGAAGGGCTGTGAGCAGGCTCCTTCAGCACTGTCCTCACCAAGCCATCCCTCTCCCCCAGCCCTTCTCACTCCTTGGTCACCCGACATGAGGAGTTACCAGCACTTCTAGGCTCAGCTTGATCATTACTTAAAGCATTGCCATCATTTTTACTCTGATTTTCTACTTCATTTTCTGGTCAGAAGTTGTGTCTGGAAAGTCTCAACATGATTTGGGCAGCTAATACTGAGACAGAATATTGGGCAAGTAATTAAGATGGTTGGATAATTGCGAGGAATGTTAATTCTTCCAGGCTTTGTAGCTGAGAAGAACGGATGGTTTGCGACCGAGCCCCTCCAGCAGGACGTCACACGCCGAGCGGGGGAGCGAGTCCCGGGCCACGGGGGCCCAGCAGGTGCCTACACATATGGCAAACCACGAAACCCTACCGAAAATTCCACTGTTCTGGGTGCGCCGCTGCTTCCTGGTGCCTTTCACTGCCTTCAGAAGATGAGGAGGGGGATTATGATAAGACACGCAATGGGGATTATATGGGTTGTTATTCCAGAGGAGACGAGTCCTGATTTAAAATCCACTGAAGTTAACGGGAGGTTTCTAAGCTACTTTCCCAGCCTCTGGATCAGCCTCCAGCTCTGCACAAGCCAGCTGAGCCAGGCCCTTTGCACCAAAAAACGCCATCTCCCCTCCTTTATTTTGATGCACTTGTGTACTGGGATGGGTTTATCAATAGGTCTATTTCCCTAGTAACTGTAGGGAACAGAGTTAACATCTCCCAGTGACAGGCTGCTACTGGACAGGTCCCACCTGCTAGCAGGTCCGCAGCCCTGCGCGAGCCGGAGGCAGGTACAGAGCCTCCCCCTGCACACACCTTCTGGTTCTGGCAATACAAAAGTTGCTAAGAAACACACACATTTCATCCCTGCCATTCGCAACCAGACTGCGGAGCAGCAGCGTATTCAGAGAACCATCCATATGCATCTCGTTCTAGGTAAAATACCAAAGGCACTAAGATTTGGGCTTCAAAGAGACAGGATGTACATGCAAATAAGAAACATATTTGGAGGCTAAGTTGGGAGCCCTTTTTCACGCAGCGAATCCTCAGTGCAGCGTGGCCTGGCAGGCAGGTTCAGCCAGGCAGAAAGGCTGAGATCATTCAAGAAACAATTAGATAGCACCGTGTGGGGAGCAGAGTACTTAGCAGGGAATGCACCCTGATGCTCCGATGGGCTTTTACTCAAATTAACAACGTATCTCGCAGCCTCGCAGCCTCTGGTATCCTCTCCCCCAGGCCTGGGCAGCGAGTTGTGAAGAACTTTCCCCAAATAATTTTGAAAATAATTCCCCAGCCTGTGCCAAGGGGCAACGACCAGCCTCCTGCGGTGACAGACGGAGGTGGGCACAGCGCGCCCGAGAAGCTCTTTATGGCACAGCCAGGTCCCGATGCCCAGGACGGGACCAGGGCGGCAGCCTCGCCATAAAAGCCGCTCTGCCGTGGCCGTGCCCGTCCCGTGGCGCGAGGGTCTCATCCGACTGGCACCCAGCCAGCGGCACTGCGGGCGGGGGGGCGAGGAGGGGGCACCAACCGCCGGCTCCCCATCTCACAGGCCAGCGAGGGGAGGCACCGCGCCGCGGGGACGCGCTCGGTCTCTGTAGGAGCTACCGACGTGCCAGCTGCACGAGGACTGCTCTCCTGCAGCGCGTGGCGGAGGAACAAAGTCAGGTTCAAGTGTCGGGCACCGGCTACCGCCTGTCTAGAAACAGCACTCGAGACAAACTCTGCTAAACGCCACAAAAACGCTTGCATCCCATTGACACGAGGCCCCACGCTGTGACTTGAACTAACAAATATTCCATGATCTGTATGTGAAAATCTACAAATGAAAAAGAAATTACCGTAGGTACACAGTCCTCTGCCAGCAAAGTAGTAGTAAAAGGAGTTAAGAGACACTGAGGAGGCATGGTTGCTTATCACAAATATTCTTCCAGAAAAATAATAATAATCATCAAAAATTGCACTTTAGGACATCGACATTAAGAATATGCTGCCTTAAAATGTGCTCTTTATCTCAGAGACAGCATGAGTGTACAGCATGTGACGGAGCAGTTGCTATGGTAATGCTCTTTATTGAACAGCAGACTAAACAAGTGCATAAAGCCCATTTACAGAATCGCATGTGCGAGGCCATGAAACTCACGGAACACGTTGGCATGGGAGCAACTGCCCCCAGCCCCCGGCGCTGCCAGACCCCTAAATCCCAACGGCTGGATGGACTTCTGCTGGGTTTTTAGCAGCAGCCCAGATTGTTCCCCGGCCGTGCGCTGGTGCTGCAGCTCCGGTCCCCCAGGACGTGCCCTGGGGACAGCGGTGAGCATGCAGGACACGGCACACGCCTGGCACTTCCCTGCTGCTGGCCCTTCCCTTGCCCAGGCTCCCTGAGAGCTGCCACCCCCACCAGTGCTGCAGAGGGGGCGAGGGGACTGGGGTCTCCCACAGTCACCCCTGCAGCCCATGGCAGGGGTGCCCACTGGGCCAGCAGCACGGCCAGCCCCGCTCTGCTGCCCACCCACAGTGAGGTGGGCACCCCACGCCAGGGTCCAGTGCTCGAGGCAGAAGAGCAAAGCTGCCATTTCCCAGAGGCGTTTGAAGAGAGCCAGCCCCACGATGGAGGGTGGGGGCACCTCCCCCTCACCCCAAAGCAATGGCCACGGCACCTGGAGGCAGACGGAGGATGCCGGCACCAGCGGGCTGGCCGGGAGCGGGCCCCACAAAGCTGGCACGGCGACAGCAGAGCGAGGCACTGAACGGCCCCGTAAAACAGGAACAACAGAACCTGTCTGCAGTGCGCGGGCACGCAGCGCTCACATGCACATACCTACACACGCAGACACACGCAGACACACGCGTGTGCGCAGCAGAGGCAGCTCTCCGCTGCGGGACGTCGGGAGGTCAGGGACTGGGCAGCAGCAGGAGCAGCTCTGGGGGCAGCGGCTGCCCCTGGACACCCCCAGACAGGATGCTCCTGATGGCCTCGTCGTGACAGCCGGAGCCACCCGGCTGCCAGAACCACGGCACCCTTGGTGCAAACCCCTGTGAATCGCTCTCCCAAAGTATCGTGACACTAGGAGGGCACGAAACTAAGTTTTCATTCTGCCATCATTTCCAAAACTTGTTTGCAAACATTACATTTTAATTTTACTTATTTAGGGAAAACTACACAATTCTTCATAGCACAGTTTAAAAATAACTCCACTATTAATGCAGGCCCTTTATTTAATCACTGGCTAATTTACTCCTGACAGAAAGTAAATTCCACTATTTTCTGTGAGGCTTTATGAAATTGCCATCATTTTTAATTAATTCTTAATTAAAATATATTACACCACAGCTTCTACCCATCTCTCTTGATATTCTAACATAATCAATTCAAGACCATTTACATATCATTAATTAAAAGCCTTCCTCTCTCATCCTTAAAATCATAATGAGGCTCTATTTCTCATTAGCAGCCTTTAAGGGATAAAATAACAATACAGACAAGAATGAATGGTAATTTCAAAAACCTCTTTTCCACTCTCACAGCCTCTCGGACTGGACAGTGACATCTCTGAAGTTCGCTGCCCAAGGAGCTCCCGAATCCTCGGCAAAAATAAATAAATAACCCACCACGGCAGGAGCCGCAAACAACCCTCAGCAACGGGTCCCTCTCGTTCCTGACCCCGGCCCTGGGGCGAGGCACCCACCGGAGGTGGCAGAGGACGGGCAGGAGAGGGGACCTGCGCCCCCGGGTCCCCCCGAGCCCCGGGACCGTCCCGGGCCCAGCCGTGGCGGGACGCGCGTCCCAAGCGGCTCCGTGGCGGGACCAGCCCTAACTCCCGGGAGATGGGCAGCTCCAGCCCCAGCTCCAGCCCCAAGGCCAAAGAGCCACCAGCAGAAGAGGTTCTCTTCACCTCGCGCGCTTTTGTCCGAAGCCGCCACGGCTCCCGCGACCGTTAGCGACTGCCACACAAAACAGGTTCCGAACGCCGAGAGTCTGCACACGCGGAGGGAACAGCGACTGGAACTCCAGCTCACAGCGACTGCCGTGTCCCAGCACCGGCCGGTGTCCGGAACACGCGACAGCAGCGCGAGCCAGCGAGGGCTGAGACAGGGACGGTGAGAGTTAACTGCCAGTAATTAAACTCCAGAGCCCAGACGTGTTTCACGCGTTCAGAAAGGAGCTGTGATATATGCTGCTACTGTAAAGAATTACCCTTTATTGATAACGGAGGGTAAAAATTAACCACCTATTCAACGATTCTCTGCCTCCTCTACGAGTTTAAAACCACATAACGTTTCACAAAAGATTTACTGCAACTCGTGGCTTTTAACTTGCTATTTTCAATATTTTGGCTGTGAGTGAGGAAATTAATACTTCACCATGATTATTTTTATGATTAGTGTAAAATAAAATTTCATGGCACATCTTTTGTCTGGAGCAGCTGGGACAATGGCTGCCTCTCATACGCTCCAGAACGGGCCGAAATAAACCTTAATTTGTTATTACCCTTTTTTAATACAGTTTATTGTTCTCAGTGATTCCGAGGCGGACCCTGAGCAGGTGAGGGAAGCAGAGCTACTATCAGAGAGTGACAAAAAACAACACAAGTAATAGACAAAAAATCAGATCTATGTCTCGGGAATGTTATGCAGAGTTATTGTCACCAACATTAACGATACCTAGGTGCTGCATATCAGGCAAATCAGATTTATATCACTGTCTTCTGCCAATTGCAGGTGCTCCACCACAACTTGTCAAGACAGCCTGTCTGAGTCTTCACACGTCAGACAGAATCACAGCACTTGGTGTTTTGGTCTGTTGACAGCAATTTATTTTGATGTGTTGTCACAATACGGAATTCTTCGAGGCTCTGCACCACGGTGCCAGCGAGTCCTACTGTACTTTCCTGCTGCCAGATGCTACAGGTTCGTAGAGGGAAAAAACACTGACAATTTATTTAAAAAAATACACAAAAAAAACAAAAGAGGGAGATTTTTTAAGTGTTCTGAAGATG
>JANHFY010023051.1:0-22688 GCA_027560095.1 Chloroceryle inda
GGGGAGAAGAGGGAACGAAAAGGCAGCACAAGGGAGAGGAAAAACTAGATCAAAGGCAGAAATTCATCAGAGATAACGGAATTATTTATTTTTCCTGCTGCTAGTGGGGATTTTTTTTTTTTTTCCCCCTTTGAGGCCCCCCAGGCCTTCTGGGCTCCTACGTCTCCAGCCAGTCTGTTATTCTCAGGCGTCCCATCACCCCACCCCAGCCACAAAGCAACATGTTCACTTCATCACACTGCTCTGCTCAGCACAGCAAGACCTTTTGATCTCCGTCTCTCCAGTGTTTATGTGTGACAGTGCAAGAAATGTATTTACAGTACACGGGGCTCTGTTAGACACTGCCTGCCTTCATTTGAACATTAATACTGGGAGCAGGGGAGGGGAGGGAGCAGCTCTCCTTTAATTCACCCATCATTTATTAAAATGTTTATTTGGAAATCCACAGGCCCATTTATCTGGTTATTACTCAGAGCAGGATCAAATAATAACTCAGGTTCTCTGTGTCACACAAGACAAACCAAATATACGCTGGATGAGGGCTTTCAATGGCCCCCATATCCATCCTCATGCCTGGCACTTGGCCGGCTGCAGGGCCCTGGGTGGGCTCCCTGGACCTGTAATGCAGCTTTTCATCTCTCACTTCACAGGCTCAGATCCAGCCCCAGCCAGTTGCTACCGCTGGCGGTGCCCCCAAAGTCCCCCGATAGCAGTGGGGGAGTCGCTGGGCAAGAGGGACTTTGCTCAGAGCTTTTTTTTCCCCAGCTCTGACTAACTCACACTCTGCTTTTAAAACTGTCTCCTTCCATCTTCATCAGCTCTCCCAGGAGCAGATGGGTGTCTGCAGCAGGACCAAGCAGTGGAGGATCGTGTCAGCACAGCCAGTTCGCTATCACGTGTCAGTAGCAGCCGGAGAACTTGGAATCGCCAGAGAGCTCCTGTTCTCAGGCCCTGAGAGCCAGGAGAACAACCTTAACTCTGAGGTTTTCTGAGATGAATCTTGTATTTCTGGACATGAGGAGAGTCACTGGCCACCCAGGGCCAGTGGCCTTCTCCCTCTCTGCCCCACCATCACTTCTGACATTTGCTTCCCTGTCTCATACTTTCTACTTCATTTTGTGCTGCCCGACACAACAGCGAGGTTTTGAAAAGTGCTCATTTCAAGCTCTCAGCTTCTCTCAGCTGACCTGTAAGGTGACATTTGGATGGTGCAACATCCCCTGGCACACGTTTTCTGCTGGGCAGCTGTTGACCTGGAGAAGCTAAGAACACATTGAAGCTACTTTCAAGTGGAGCTTGGTGCCAAGCAAATCTCGACCAAACAGCCTTTGGCAATGAAACAGCCAAGGCAAGATGAATGTGGCCCATTTCATGTGATAACAGCAGGCTAAAGACCCAGCAGAGCTGGGCAGGTAGCACTTCCTACACATGTCCAGAAGGGAAACTGGAGAAGACCATATGGAAAACACTTTGGAGAGGGTTGGCACTTCAGGAAAGAGCCAAGTGCAGAAACTGGCTGCTGCAAGGAAAAGTAGATTCACTAGATGAGATTAGACAGAGGTGAGCTCTGTGCTTCCTGCACCTAGCTCCATGCACTCCACACCCCTCCTACGCTGCTGTGTTACTCTTGACTACAGAGGATGACCACCAAATCCCCGGTCTTCAGTGCTTCCCACCATAAAGTGCTTTCCATCGGCAGCTGCTTGCGTATTTTGTTTTAAAAGCATATTGTGTTCCCAGCGTTGCAGCAGCCATCACCTCAAACCCAGCTTGCTTGGCATCACCAAATAAGGGCCAAGATTAACAAGAAGTAAAGGAACAAAGCACTGCCCCTGAAGCTAGAGTGATAGACAACGTGCTTGACCAGTACATTGGGCAACAACACGAGCCTCTCGCAGGCTCCACTACAGCCCAGGCAAAGCGTTGTGCAGATGTGAAGGTAGGAACCTGTGCAACAGGAGCCTCTGCAATCCACCCACCTCCTGACAAGGCAGCTCCACCGTGAGCCTGCTGCCACACGCAGCCTCTCTGGATAACACCCGGTGGTGCTACGGGCTGGTATTTAACCACCAGATCACTCTGCCTGGGTAGGTCCCATGTGCGCTGAGGGCAGGGTGGTCCCCATGGGAGCCTCAGAGTACGCTGGGTGAACAGACAGCTGAGGGACCCACACCACACACCCACCAGCACCATCACTCCATCCCTCATCTCCAAAGCTAACAGGGCCAAGCCTTCAGAGAGTTGGGTTTGCCTGGTCCTGGAGCACAGTGTTTTAAAACAACGAGCACCCTGCTCTAGTTGCAGATGCCCCTGCTCCCTGCAGGGCGGGGGGGATTACTCGGGCTTTAAAGGTCCTCTCCAACCCAAAGCATTCTGTGGTTGTCTGAAGTGGGGCTAGAAGTTAGCACCATCACTCCCAACGTGGCAAGTCCTGCCTACCTCCCAGCAGGGACTGCCTTCAGGGACCGTCCCATTGCCTGGAAGCATCCCCGCCACCGACCCAGAAACGGTGCCGGCGCACAGCGGTCGGTTACAAATGTTCCTCTTTAATGCCTGCTTTCTCCACACGTGGATTTAAGATGCATACAATAAGGTGTCATAAAAATATCTGACAAGAGAGGAAACCTTGAGCTGCTACAGGCGTAGTCTTTTGACACTATTTGTAGAGTTGTCTCGGTTAAAGCCTGAGATTCTGTAACAGGAGCCACTGGCAGCAACGGGAGCCCTGTGCCTGTCACCTCCCGTGGGGCTCAGTGCTTCAGGTCCAGAAAATACAGACTGGTTCCCAGGGGGTGGTTTGTCAGGCTGCAATCCCACTCCATTTGGAAGAAAAGATCTTTTTGGTAGAATTATATAAATTGAGGAAGTTTTTTTGTGTAAAGGGTGCATTTGTGTATTCGCAGAAAAGGGAATTTCTGTTTTTCAGCTCAACAGATCTTTTCTGCCTGAGAGTAGATCTGATTTACCTATTGACACAGAGGTGCGTGGAGAGAAAAAGCTTCAGCTTCATGCATTTGCTACGTAAGCATAAATGCATTCTACATAAATACAACGTTTTGACCACATATAAAAATTCAAGTGCCCTCCTGCCTTTCCTGCCCTGAACTCTGTAAAAAAAAAAAAAAAAGATTGCATTTTGGCCTCCCCCAATTTCATTTACCATCATTTTATCTCTCCCAACTGCCTCTTTCCAAGCAGTGACCATTCAGTTTGCAGTCCTCACTGCTGAAATCCTGCAGTGCTTTGAATCCTTTGAATCCACACACCCAAAAACTCCCCAAGACAGAGACCTCGTGAAAGAAAACTTAGTAATTAACTGCTTGGAGAACGTTGATTTTGGTTTGTTGGGTTTTTTTTTTTTATTATTTGGATTATTTTACCTTCCCTTTCAGTCTTAACTCTGCAAGAAGGAGTGAGTCACAGCTTTGAAATCTGTGCTGGATGCCAGCTGAAAACAGAGGCTTTGCACGATCAAATTGACAGATGATTCGAAGGCAGCCCTGCTACGCACAGACCCATCCATATTCCCAGTTAAAAGAAATATTGCATTTTTAAGGGTAAAGAAACATATTTAAGAGATAAAGGAAAAGAAAAGTTTGCTGGTCATCAATTATCATAATAAAACAGAGGGGGGAGAAATTCCCTTTAAAGACACGTTAAAGCCCCTAATCTTCAAAGAGATAAAGGAGGCTGCTGCCCTTGGGGAGCAGCTCCACCAGGAGGCAGTGATGGGCCCAGCGCTCAGGGAGGTTCCTCCAGCCCCAAAATAAGCCCAGGATAAACTTGGACTGAGTTGGTCAGGTTCAGTGGATGACAGGAAAGGAGGAAAAGAAGGGACAGACAGATGTGGTAGATCCAGTGGTGGCTGATGGCTTGTGGGGCTGCTGGAAGAGCCCCAGGCTTTGGGGTGGCAACTCAGGATGTGAAGAGAAGCCTCCTTGTGTTCTTCTCCCTCCGAGCCCTGCTCCTCCTGCCAGTCAAGCATATGCACAGTTTGAGCTCAAAAGAATTTAGGAGACAAAAAGTCACGACTGCCAACGATTGGCTGTGGTTGAAGCTGCAGGAACAGACCCCATCCACAGCCCTCTGAAATCAATTGTCTCCAAGCAAGTTCGGATTAAGCCCTTGGGGCATTTCCTCATCTGGAGATGACAGTCAAGGGATGGATCAGAGAGGTGAACTGAGGTGGTAAGTCCCTTATGCTCCTGAGCACAAAATGGGGGTGCAAAGACCATAGCAATGTCAGAGGTCAGGAGAGAGCTACCACGTCCTTATATCTTGTGATAGCTGCTGTGGAAGTCCAAGCCTGAACTCTTTGCAGAGCATTACTTACAGAAGCAGCAGCACAGTGGAAAACTGCACAGAGATCTCCTCCCTTCACAAATACTGTGGCTTGAATTCAGACAGAGAACAGTTCAAAACCCATGTTCTAAGGAGCCCTCCATCTGCCTGTCCAGCAGCAGGTACAGATAGGAAGGCTCCACCTATAAACTACATTTCAGAGCCCACTGCTGGAAAAGGCTTTTGCACAACTCCAAGTCGTTTCCCGTGACAAACCCATGCATTTTCTTTGCAGAGGATTTGAGAAAGCAAAGTTCCAAAATCCAGAAAAACCACCAAGATGAACAGTGACAAGGTCAGGTGGACTGGGTTCTTCTGCTGGAAAGGTGACGTTAGGGCATTACAACCCTTGGAGAGAAGTCAAGCAACTGGTGAAGCAAAAATGAGACCATGAGGAGAGCCCTGCTAGAGTTGTGGGGTGGAGGGACCTCAGCACATCAAGGTGCTCACCCCTTCCAGTACCCTCAGAGGGGCTGCCTGGACACCGAGTGGTCAATAAAGGGGGAATTTGCTGCAGCACACCTGGATTATAGGTAATGCACTGTAACTACATTATCATATTATTAATTCTAATACAGAACTGCTCCCCATCCATCCATCCATCCATCCATCCAGAATGTGTCCTATTATCCACTCATCAGGTTCTCCAGAGTATCTTTCCTCAGAGGAAAACTGGATCAGCTCCACCATGAGCCATCCAGGCCCATGTTAAATCTTTGAGAAAACTACAGCAAAATTCACTCCAGTTCATGCAGCTTTTGTTGATTCAGAGCATGAAGCCCATAGACAAGCTCAACTAAAGATATTAGAGCAAAGCTGGAAAGAAACCTAAGAACATGCGATGGGTGACCCACCACAAGGAGTGAAGGAGTTCCAGAGCATCCAAGCAAGGCAGAAGCTAGTCAGCTAGCTATAAGCTAGTCAGAGCACGGATATAGCTGGATACTTGGAGGTTTGGCTAATTTACATTGCTCCTCCAGTATGCAGTGTAGAGACCAACCCAAGGTGCAGAAGACTGCAGCTGCCCAAGCTTTGAAAAGCTCCTCCAACATCAAGGTGTCATCCTTCCCTATGTCCCAAAACGTGCCCGTACCTCTTATCAGATCATTCAGTGCCAGTCTCCCACCCTCTTGGGCCCTCGAGGCTTTTAAAAGTTGTTTCCAACCTCACTGGTGTGGAGAGTTTATCACGAAGTTCAACACCAGAATTTTTCTTCAGCTTGCAAGCCAAAACTAACATAAACAGCCAGCTCCTCATTCATTACTCTAATTCCACCATAAAACACGCCAAAGCCAGTTCTGACTGAGGTTTTAGCTGATTTACTGCCTTTTCAGCAGGCAGTGTCTAATGAATTGGGTAAGCTCACAGGTCAGATTTATACCAGAGGAGCAGCTGTAAGGAGCTTACCATCGGTGCAGCCTCTCCTGGCCGGCGTCGCTGTGTCGAGAGGAGCAGAAACGCTGCTCGCCTGACAAAAAGGGAGATTTCCATCTCCCATCCCATGGAAGGGGCCACCTCCAAAATGTTCCTGTTGGCACTGAAAAGAGAAAGGTGAAGGAAGAGTTTAGTGGGTTTGGACCATGCCCTGATTCTGGCTGAAGATGCCCAGCTGGCTTCAAGGTGGGGATTTGAAGGAGCATTGCTCACTGGCAGCTCATCCAAGACACCACGTGTGAACAAGAGGCTGTAGCATGCATCACACCACTGAGAAGGACACACCATCAAGCAGCACACGGAGGGCCCTGGCACCACATCAGGCATCTTGCAAGGGTGGATGTGCAGAGTTCCAACACCCCTGCTGGCAGTGCCAGCCATGCCTTGTGCTTCTGACCACTGCAGAGAGATGAAGCCAAAGCTCTCAGCCTGGAGGCGCTTGCAACAAAGCCATTGCCTCTCCTAGATCCATGTTCTTTCTCCCCTAGTGATGGAGGAAACCAATCCCAGCTTCGGTTTTGGCCAGCACCGCATGTAGCTATGAGAATTTTCAGCCGATCAAGAAACTCCAGGATGGGCACATGCTTTCTGAGTTTCCTCTGCCTTCTTCCTTATCTGAGAAGAGAGCTGCCAGCAGCTCACCACCATGCTCCCCCAGGAGCCTGGGTAGAGCTTCAAGTCCTGTCTGCTAACGTCATTCCAGCTCTGCCGGCACAGGGGGTCTGTGTTATACCAGCCACAGCAGCTTTGCCAGAGGAATCAGCTTCTTCAGCCAGGAACACTGATCAAAACCCCTCCGTCCCCTGACTTGCTGTCGGGGCAGGGGGAAAAGGTATCGCAGCGCCTTCATTAAGCAGGTGACATTCAAACCCAGCAACCTCCCCCACCTTCCTCTAGGCACAACCGCTGCGATTTAAATTACGTGGAGGGGTAGGATTTAGTGGGCTGCGGGGAGTGGACTTGGCGCACAGATTCCCATATCTGGAAGAGGTCTGTCCTTTGTGTATTGTGTTATGAGACAAAGGCGGAAGAAAACACCTGGAACCTTGAGGCCGGGGTGGGGGAGAGATGCTGCCACGGCTGCTTACGAGATTTGGGCCAGATTCTTAAAAGTCCTTGGAGATCAGCCACCTCTGCCAGTAGGACCTGCGCACCATGACTTGGAGCAGTAATCTGATGCTCAGATACCTGGGTCGGAGCTTTCTCTGGACGGTCAGAAATCCTGGACCAACCTCCGATGAACACACGTGGAACAGCTCTGCGTTATATTTGCCGCGGGGCAATGTAACCTCCTCCCTATGTCAAGCAGAGTCAATCTCTGCCTGCAACGTGTTGGATTTGCTGCATACATGCAGATGGGACCACCTCCTTCCCATGTGTTGACAGGACCATGCTCAAGCACCTAAAGATATATAAAATGCACCCGGTGGGACGGAGCGTGGGGCTGAGCCGAGCGGCCGACTCCCACCGAACTCGCAGGCTCGCACCTTGCAGACCTGCTGCCTCCGTATCTCAGCTAGTGCTCCATCCTCCAAAAAATCATGGCACCCTTCTTGGCCAGGGTAGGAAACTCTAGCAGTGAGCTCTAACCAGCCTTCAGCTCTGCTCTGCCAACGGGGACCCTGCACAAATACCTTTTGCGGCCAAGGAGATGGATGTAACAGCCGAGGGAGGAGAGGAAGGAAACAGATAAACCCTCTCCCACCTCACGGGAAATCCCCCATCACACACGTGAAGAGAGGCATGAGAGGGATAATCATCTCCCTGCCCTCCCGAATCTGCTGTGACACAAACGTGAAAGCAGAAGGGTGGAGAGCAGGTCAGAGTTAGGACGTACAGACACCGAGCGCCAGGGCAGGGTCCCCCCAGTCCTCCCCATAGACATTGCCCCTTTTCCCCGTGCAGCATCGCTGCTTGGTACCTCGGGCCGGTGGCAATTTGGGAGCTCTGAGCTCTGCAAGACACGACACCTCCCTCCCTACCGGCAGGAAGGGAAAACCCCATAAATAAATGGCGATAGGAAAGATATTACAGGTCCTCCCAGAAAGTGCCTGGAAGCCGCCCTGGAGGCGAGGGGGGGAGGAGGGGAGGCTGACTGACAGCCTGATTTAAGACCTGCCTGAAAAGCAAACAAAAGCAATTGAAAACTGCATCATCTAGGAAAACTTAGTAGGTTGTATTTTCACAAGTGAGGACTGATGGTAAGACCAGCTTAATCCCCCAGTGGACTTTCCACACCTCCGCACACCGGTGGACGGGGCCAGCTGGTTTGTCTTGCAGCTGATGGCTGGAACAACATCGTCGGGCTGGCGCGATTGAAACAGGATGGGCTGGGAGGGAACGAATTCCAAAAAATGTGCTTGGTTTCCAAGCCCCCCTTTCTCCAGCCAGCCCTCAGGACCCCGCAGGAGCCGGGGGGCACCTCTTGGCCCCTGCGGTGGTGAGCACCGATGCCTCAAGTGTTCAAGCCTGGGCAGAGTCTCTGCTCACAAGCAACCAGAGCAAAACCCCAGGAGAAGCCTCCCCCAGTGTTTTCAGCTAATTTGGGGTGAAGGGGAAACACAGCCAAGAGGTAGGAACATAACTTATGGCCTTATCTTTCCTTCTGGGGGTCTGACCCGGGGATCTGCTGAGCTGAACATGAGCTACACCATGGTGCTTTGGCCACAGCGGGCTGGCCGGCTGCAGATGCCACGGTTTGTACAAACAGGTCTTAAAAGATTACATCATGTACGTGCAGATTGAAACAAAACAAAAAAACTCTAGCCCAAGATATTCTGAAGCTTTCTAGTGATAATGTTTCCATTTGCTTTCCACCCTGAATGGAACTGCAGAGCTGCCTCCTGCTGATCGCAGAATCCAAATAAAGTCAAAAAAAGGAGAATGAAAAATGCCACCTTGACCAAACCAGGTGATGTTCAAGTGCTCCCAGTTTCCTCTTCTCCTCTTCCCAAAGCCTTCACTGACATTATGAACCAGAACAACGTTTCCTTTCCTAACATCAAACCTGTTAACAGAGCAAAAAACCGCATGTTTTACCCAGCTCAACACGTCTCCTGTCCGGATCAGACATGCAAGCAGCAAATGTATGAGCCCCTGTTACTGAAGCCTAAAACTGTTTGTCTGCACGTGGTTTCAAATCCATATGTGATGGTTAAAGAACAAAAGGCAAAGTAAACATCTTCTTACATCCATTCCTTTCCAAGTCATCTATTTTAACCTGCAAGCTGAAAGGCTATATATCTCTCTCTACTCAGACATGTATATATATAATTAAATGAATATGGGAGGTGGTTCACCTGGGATATTTGAGCATTCAGGGCTGACAGCCTAACAAGTTCCTGCAGGGTAATAAGCCCAAGTCTGGCATTTGGGAGCTCAGGGGATGTCCATACGATTAAAAGCAGCTGAGGCATCTCTTGGTAGCTGAGCCTTAATGACCATACCACAAAGTTAAGCCCATCAGCTGAAGCCATTCAGTCAGAGAAATCATTTAAATAACATTTAAATGTCAGGAACATGCGTGTGGCTGGTAATGTCTGCTGGGCGGGTGGGTGGTAACCCCACCAGGAGATGGGACTGACCCCCTCAATGCCACAGCCCCCAGTGCTCCGAGGGCGGAGCAGGTCCCTCTGTGCACACCACCCATGTGCCAAAGGCTGCCCGTGCACACGTGTGTGCTGCTGCTGGCTTCTGTTAGCAGGAGCACCCAGTGTTCTCCACATCCAAGGGTTCTGGTGAGACACACCATCTTTGCATCCCAGGTACTGCCACGACATCTGGAATCCAGACTGGAGGGTATTTGCTCCTTTCCTTCGCAGAGGGAAGATGAATGAACCTGCCCGGCTGACCTGAGATTGTTCAAAGGGACAGATGATATATCAAGGTCTCTCCCTCTCCACACATCAAGGTCGTGTGTATAGAATCAAGGTCTCTCCCTCTCCACACATCAAGGTAGTGTGTATAGAATCACAGAATCAGTTTGATCGGAAGGAGCCTTTCAGATCATCAAGTCCAACCATTCCCTCCGCACTACCAAGTCCACCACTAACCCATGGCCCTCGGCACCCCATCTCCACCACTCTGAAACCCCTCCAGGGCTCACGGGGACTCCACCACTGCACTGGACAACCCTGGAGGGGAAGAATTGTTCCTAATGTCCAGTTGAAACCTCCCCTGCTGCAACTTGAGGCTCTTTTCTCTTGTCCTGCTGCTTGTTCCTTGGGAGCAGAGACCGATAACATCTATCTCCAGCCTCCTGTCAGGAGCTGTCAGAGCCAGAAGGGCTCCCCTGAGCCTCCTTTGGTCCAGGCTCAACAAGTCCAGGGCCCTCAGACACTCCTCACCCCCTTTGTGCTCCAGCCCCTTCCCCAGCTCCATTGCCCTTCTCTGGCCACGCTCCAGCCCCTCAACATCCTTCTGGGAGCGAGGGTCCCAAAACTGAAACACAACCCCCCCCCTTACTTTCTGCTGGAGCAGGAGGAGGCTGCTGCTTGTCTGGTGACACAGGTCACCAGCAGAAAAAGCATATTTGCAGAAGTCACAATATTTTGCAGAAATACCAGTGACATTTTTACCAGGATATATTTGTTTCCTTCAAATAAATTCACCTCCACTGTTGCACAGAACAGAGATCTCAGAGCAAAGGGGCTTGGCCCTCCTTAGCTAAGCCAAAACCATCTCCTCCCCACATGCTCAGCAGCAGAAAGGGTTGAGCAATTTTGAGCTCTTGAGGAGGGTTAAGTGAGGAGTGAGACAAACAAGAGACAAGGTTATAAACCACTGAGGAGGACGAATCAAAGAGGACGTTAACAACAAGAAAAACCAAAGATTTGATTGCAAAGCTGGTGCCTTAAAGCTGGGTCATCCCTTTTTCAACCTGAACTTCTAGTTCCAAAACCCAAGGCAGGTCTGCTCCCAAATGCTGCCAGCCCTGCTGAATCTACCAAGCCTGATGTGTCGAGCATCTCGCTTTTATTATCCTGACAATGAAAAAAATGAAAAGATACAGAAATATTTATTCCAGCTCTATGGACTGGATTTTATTTCTATCATTCAGGGCAAGTCTCGGGAACTCCAAATCCTCCTTAACCTAAGTTAAATAAATGAACCCAGCACTATTTCAACAAGATAAAATTTTTCAAGGATTTTAAAACTCCAGTAAAATGAGGCAAGTGCAAGGAACAAGTCAGGAAAGCGTAAGGAGCAAAGCAGAACTTCAAATACCCAGGTACTGTGGTTGTGAATTCATCCAGGACGCAAGGAAATGCTCTCAAGGTGTGATGAGCTCGGGGCTTCAGGTTTCTATAACATCTGTACTGCCTGCAAAACCAAACCAAAACAGGTGAGCTATTTCAGACACATCATGGGAATTGCAAAGCCTTCATTCAGATCCCTATGAGCTGAATCTGTCTGGAAAGTTTTGGGATGAGGGAGAGCTCCAGTTCCAGACCAGCACTCCCTGCTGTGGTTTGGGGTGGTTCTTGCTGCACTGAGCAGAGCAATTTGGGTGGATGCTTCGAATGTATGAGGGAAACCACAACATCAGCTGGGAGAGTAAAACCACTTGTAAACATGAGGCGAGGAGGGGAGAAGGGCTGGGGAAGGAGCATGGGATGGTTACAGCATCACTGCCAAAATACAGATGCACTGTCTTTGCCTGAGAGGGGATGGGAGCTGAGGTCCCAGAGCCCCTGGCAGAGCCACCCTATGGAAAGCTGCAGCTGGGAGCTGAGGAGAAGCCCCAGAGAAGCCATCCAGTGCTCCAGGGCTGGGCTGAGGGGCCAGGAGGAAGTTTTGATAGGTTGAGGGGGAACCTACATCTCCCCAGTCACTGGCACATCTCACTCAAACCACTCTGCTCAGCCTCTTACTGCCAAACACCTTGTGCTGCCCATTCACTGCCAGCTAACCTGCTGGTTTGCCCTGATCAGAGCTGGATTTAACCCCCTCCTCAGCCCCTCCTCATCTCTGAACAAGCTGAAAAGCCACATGCAGAGCAAATGCACTGCAGCTAATGCTTCCAAACCCCCTTCTACCTCACTAATGCCTCACCCTGGGTCTTGTCGACTGGGCCTGGCTGCAGTGCTGATGCATCCCCTCTACGCTGCGAGCATCTCTAACGCACGACCCCAGCAACCCTCCCAGCTCCAGCCTCTCTCCACCCAGCTTCCCAGCGGATGGGGGGGGACAGAAAGAAGCACGAAGCCCCGGAGCGATGGACTCACTGCACTTTAGCTGCCAACGGCGGGAACAGAAAAGCAACCACCTCAAGAAGCAATTGCTTCCACAACCCTCACCTTAGACATCTGCCTGAAAAGTGGAAAAAGAGGAGGGGAAAGGAAGAAAAAAAAGGAAAACCACCAAACCAAAACAAAACAGCCAACCCCAAAGGCCTCACATCTAATTGATTTCCTGATGGAGACAGATGTTTTATCGCTTGCTATTTATTGAGCGTACCTGGAGAGCTGCAGCATTTCTGCTCCCCAGGGGTTGCTCCTCAGCTTCCCCTGCCCCAGCCCTCAGCGAGGATGATGGCCCCAGCCACTTCCACTCATGCTGTCAGCAGCCTCAGCCCTGATGGAGATGGACGAGTGGGTTCAGATCATTAATGTTGCCCTTAGCTGGCAGCAGCCTGCTGCTCACGCGTGGTCCTGCCCTGCTCCAGAGCTAAGCCCCAGCACAGGCTGAGTTCTTCCCACGAGTGTCAGCTTTCCCTAAGCTATGACACACATCCACTGAACTGAAAACCTCTCATGCAGAAACCTAAAAATTCATTCGTTTTCAGCTTTCTAATCAAAGAAAAAGAGTAGAAATTTTCCTCTGTGGCAGAGATGCAGGGAAAAGGGATCTCCCAGTGTCCCCCGCCCAGGAGCTTTACCTGCGACACATTTGTTCATGTTTTCCTGATCTGGTGAATGTCCCAAAGCTGTTATTTGCTGCCCCTTCACTCCCAGTACCAAGCAATAAGCATCAGGTCCCCAGCCACTGACCCAGCACCTCTGAGCCATCCCTTTGAGAAGGGGAAAAATTCACACAGCCATTCACTGCTCTCTCCCATTTGCTTCCAGCAAACATCCTGCTTCCCTGAATGGATTCATGCTAGTAACCCCAAAATGTGAATTTTGATCTGGGATGCTCCCCGAGGAGGGCACCGTCACATGAGACAGGGTGGGATTTGGGCTGAACTCATCCTGTATCAGCTGCTGAAGTCATTTGCACGCGTCCCGAGGCTTACGAAGCCCCACAGCAGAGGTGCACAAAAAGCATCCTCTGCGTGATCTGTGCATGGGGGTTTATTTTCCCTCCCCATCACTTTCTCGGGGCAGCTATAACCTGTTCCAGCACAGCAAAAAAATACCAAGAAAATTCACTGCAATCCCTGCTATCACCTTGTTCAATCTATTTGCACACCCTGAGGTCTGTGTTATGTGTCTGTCTGCTTCCCACCACCCCTCTCCCATCTCCAGAGCACCAGCAATTTCCCTGGCATTCCAGTAAATGGATTTACTGGTCATGTCCCAGTGCCCAGCCCAGCTCAGCATAAGGAGCCAGCGCTCTGGAGTAATGCTCAATGCTGTCTGCTCTAAGGGTTCAGCAAGAAGCCTTTGTTTGGGCTCTCCAGCCATCTCCCCCTTGAAGCTGACTGGGGAAGAGCCGACTGCAGCACTTCAAAAGAAAAGTTCACGCATGGGTAAAGGTCCTTTAAAATGGGATTAAAAATTCACATTTTTGTCCCATATTTTTTTGACGTTTCTAATCAAACCTATCCCAAGACAGATAGAAGAACGGGTTTAGCTCGCTATTTTTCAGCGATAAGACCATCAGTCTGGGCAGCCTTTGGTGGGTATTTCTAATGAGCAGAGGAAAAAAAAAAACACCAAAGCACAACCCTTTTCTGAAACGCTTATCTAAAGTCAAAAGGTCCCACTGAAAACTTGAGGTTCAAAGCCTTTCATTAAAAATCTACATAAAAAATACTCTCCAAGACGTTTCAGTCTGTGCCTTTTCATCCCTTTTGCCTGAAGTCTGCTTACATTCCTCCCCTCCAAAGTCCCAAGACAAAACCCGGACAAATTTAGCACTTGCAGAAAACCCACTTTAGCAGGTCCAGCTCCGACACCCAGCAGCTCAACAGGGCCCTCTTTACTTCTTGCCCCATCCTCCCTGGGGACGCGGAGCCCTGCGTTCCGCTGCCCTTTAAAGCCGTTATTTCCAGCCCAGGGCAGGAGGGCTGGAGGGGGTGTCCTGGGGGGATTTTGTGCTCAGCAGCAGGTAGGTGGCCTTTGATCCCACGCGCTGCCCGGGGCAGAAGGGCCGGTGGATAAGACTCTGTGGAGACGGCTCCGCAGCCATCCCTCCTTTCCTAATTCCCTTCTGAAGTGCTGGAGCCACTGTCACCTCTCATTAAAAGAGGCAAATGCCCTTGTTTTAATTTCTAAGCAGAGCGAACTGGATAATAATATTAATCCCGGCAGGGGGTGGCAAGAGAAGGCACCTCCTCGCTTCGAATGTTTGGACAAAAAATTTGCTCTCATTAGGGCAGAAGCCCAGGAGATGTCGTCTTTGTAGGGCTGGTGGGACAGCGTGCGACGGGGCTTTTGATGCATTTGAAGTGCTCGTCGTCTCCTCTGAGAGCGCCCAGACTGTAATTGGGGCTAGGCAATGGTCAGGGAAAGAAAGGGAAGAGACAAAAAGAGAAGAGACTGCACAAACATAGAGGTCTGTAAATCCCCGTGCTGCTGCAAAATATGTTACTGGACAGCTGGCCCCACGTGCTCCCGACAACCAGGAGAAACACGGTGAGCATCAGGCCGTGGATCTCCTCAGCAGTAAAGTTAGGATCAAATCCTGTCTGGTGCTCAGTTGGAGGGATGGGACTTATTGGTCTGGGGGAAGTGTTTGAAGTCACACCAGGAAAGCCCAGTACTGAGGGCAAAGAGATCTGTGCTGGAAAGGGACACCATGGGAGAGACCCAGAGCTGTCCATGGGTCCTTTTTACCAGTAAAAAGGGAAAAAAAGGGAGTAGGTGAGGGAATGGCGGTGGCAGGGAAAGGACCTAAGCTGTCCATGCCATCTTCCTATTTCTCCTTGGCCACACACTCCTTTTCCCCAGCATTTTCAGGTGAGCTTTTCCCCAGATTGCTTGTTTACCTTTGTCTCGAGTTATTCCGAGTACACAGGGAACAAAGATGTTGCTAAGGCAGAAACATGGCTGCTGCTCTGCTGCCGGGGGATTCCCAGTCTCAGGGACCCTAAGTGGTGAGAAAAAAGCTCATTCTTTCACAGCAGAAGGTCTTTTCCCATACCTGGCCACCTCCCTTGGGGAAAGGAGCTTAACTTGCAAGTTACCTGCTACCAAGTTCAAGGTCCACAGCATCTCTCCAAGTCATACCAAGATCCAGACTGGGAGCATCCACAGCTGAAAGAAGGGACAGGATGGAAAACATGGGAGAGCCAACCCCCCTAAATCAGGGCTGCTACGGCCCCTGGGCTCCAGGTATTGCGCAGGATGCAGACAGCTGAAAACAAGGCACAGCACCGACCAAACACGGCCACAGCCCGGACCTGAGACCAAGGAAACATCCTGCACACAGACATCACGAACTGGAAGAAGCTCTGCTCAGTGCAGTGACCCAAACCTTCCACTTAGCTCTACCATACCTGGAAAAGGAACACCAAGAAGCAAGAGCTGGTGTGAGAAGAGCAAAGACCTGGCTAAGAACTATCCAAACCAAGCAGAAGGTGATGGAAAGACCAACTAAGGGAGAAACAGAATCACCACACACACCTTTCCTCCACCAGGAAGCACATTGTTGGCCAAAGAGATGCAAGTTTGGTTCAGCCTCGGGTAATGGAGGGGGGAAATTAAAAGAAAGTGTTCAATTAATTCCTCATTTATGACCAAGTACCCAGCATATTGTTTCCCTCATTCCCCAAATCACCCACTGTCAGTATGTTTAGAAACAGGTTGGAAATTAATGTTCTTCCTGCGGGTGGCTGTCAGAAAAGATAAGGGGTTTCTTTAGAGGGTGACTTTTTCATTACTATGTTATCATTACTGCTACAGGAAACAACAAAGCTGCCCTGGATATGCACATTTCTAGAAGCTCTTGAGTCAGATGCACCTGAGCACAACACCGGGCTAATGAAGTTTGGGAAGGGACAGGTTCCCACCCGTTGCTGCAAATAACAACACAGCTCAAAGCTGAGCTAGCAGTGGGACTGGTGCGTAGTGCTTTGGAAAATGACAAGAATAAAATAAAAGGTAGAAATATATGAATTCACCTGACCTTATTGAGACCTCCATATCAACTCCATCAAGGAGCAATCCAGGCAAACTTGTCTTACAAAACCCCACCAGGGTTTTAGGTCAAAAGACCTTGTGCACCAAGGTCAATGCATCTGTGGTTGGCTGTAAATAGCAAAGACTGGGAGAGGTGACTGCAGGCAGACACTTCGGGGAAGATTATGTTCATTACCAGTTTCAAGACAGAGCTGGTTCATTAGAGGAACACCTTCCTTCAGCACACAACTTTTGCATAGAACACATCAATATTTTGGATATTAAAAGCTTGTTTTTCAAGGAAGGAAATATATTGGTGCTCTTCTGCAAGGCTATTTATGTTTTCAATAGGAGTTTGGGGGGGAAGAAATAAATCAATCATGTTCCCAATGTTCCCTTTCACCTTGAACCAGTTTTTGACACTTCTACATGCAAGACCAGAGCTTATTCATTCACTCTTTAGTCTTCACAAGTACTACAGAGATTCCCCCCCAGGCAAAACCAGGCACTTTAAAAATAATAATAAAAAAAAAAGGCAACACATGTTTAATTCTCAGAAATCTGGTTAACAACCAACCCGCTGCACATCTGTTGAGGGTAACTTGATGGGACAAACCTTGACCGTGACGGGACAGATGACAATTGTCATGTTATTTTCAGAAAGCTTCTTCTAACATCAAGATCAAGAAGAGCCTCAGGAGATCAGATACAACCTTCATTCAACCCTGAGCTTTCTCCAAGCGAGCACCCTCCCTTTGCCCATCCCCACTTCCAGTTTTACAGAAAAAATAATAATAATAAAAACCCCAAACAAACAGAAAATGGAGCATTGGAGAAGACCAACAGCACCGTTGGTGGTGCAGCACCTTGCCAAGGTAGTCAGACTGGGCAACTGCAAGATGTTGTAGTAACAAGCCAAGATGTGAGCAAGTATCAGCTGCGGTGTGTAAACACCCCAGAGTATTGAGGGCACAGCACAGCAGAGCAGAGAGTACTAGACATCCAAGATGGTTTCATGGAGAGGCTGGCTTCCCACAGTCCCTCCCACCATCCACGCTGGCCAGCACAGACCACATGCCCTGTTTGGCGGTGGAGGAGCTGGGTATGATCTATACCAGGAGAAGAGATGAGTTGTCCTCTAGGTCTTGGCTTCTCCTTCAGCATTCCTGCCCTGCAAGCTCTGGCCAAGCTCTTTCCCTACAGCTTGGCTTCATGGTCAGTAAAATGAGGATAATAAATGATTTTGCCTTTGCTTATGAGGGGCTGAGATAATTCAATTTAAGAAAATGACAAAAAAAAAAAAAAAAAGCATTTTTGTGTAGCAAGTGGAACTAGAAAGCCACGGATCAAAAACAGTTGGTCAAAAAAGTTATTGATGGAGGCCTTCCTTCCAAAACCACATTTGGATCAAAATCAGAACATTTTGCAAGGACTTGTCCATTTCTAAGAAATTTTTGAAGAGGGTCAAATCATTCACCACAACTTTCCAGAGGCAGTGCTGGAAAGTTTAATTCCATGTTGGACATTGTTTTGTTGGATCTTTTTGTTTAAAATATATTCAACTAGTTAATGACATATTATTACATATTAAATTTCATAATGTATTTTATGATGTTAAATTTAAAATATGTGTGCAAAAGTCCAAGCAAAATATTTTCTCATATTTAAATGTCAGATTTTGATTTAGACCAATGGATTTAAAAACAAAACAAAACAAAAGCAAAAAAAACCCCACAGTCGGGAAGCATTTGTGACTTCCAACAAACATGTTTGCTTTTGTCCAGATTTAGGGCATGTAAAAAGCCTACTTCCAATTGCTTTTTAGAATGTGAAAATTTTCATTTTGTTGTTTTCAAATGAAAAGTTGCAATTTGCAAACAGCTCTCAATGTCCTGGAAGTCCTCAGGTTCTTTTTTTCCCCTTCAGAAGGAAAGGGGGAAGAAAAGACACCCATTTCCATCCACAGTTTTGAGTTATTTGCTAAGCAAAAACTTGGGGGAAGATGATAGAAAAGAGTCAGCTTCTGGCAAGGCAAAAAATGGAACTGGTGACAACATTCTTAAAAAGCCAAAAATTTGCAAATGCATCCAGGATCCTATGGAACACCAAAGACATTTTACCTTTCTGGTCTGGTAGGCAGTACATCTTGGTCTTCAAAAAGCAGTGTCTTTCCTTGGCATCCCCTGGTGTTACCTATGGGAAGGAAAAAAAGAATAAATCTTTTGTTGTATGTTTTCCTTAAGCTTGGGAAAAAAAGCAGAAGATGAAAAAAAGAAGAAAAAACTCCCAATGTGCTGTAGGTTCTCAACATCTTCTCCCGTTAAAGATTGTTTCTGTGGGAGCCAGTGGGCAGAAGGCAGGAGAAAGCCCTCGGTTCAGAACCATCCGCACGGCCGCAGCCAAGCCAGCGGGTGGCTGGGCAAGAGTGGGGTTACAGCTCGCACACACACGGGGGGGAACGTGCATCACTCTCACAACCCCGGTGGTGAAAGGCCTCCCACCAGCCTCTGGCTGCAAGCTCACGGTGCTGCTTTCAATCCCTTATCTGGTGCAAATGAAGCCGAGAAAAAGAGATTAAAAATAAATAATTAAGTAAATGTAACAACTCTTCCCTTGTCCTAGTGCGAGTGGTCTGCTCGCGGATAAGATTTCACAGAAATGAAAGGACAGTTTTGCTTCCAAACACCCCCAAGATGCACAGTATTTCTGTAGAATCACAGAACACAGCAGTTCAGAAGGAGCCCTGGGAGGTCTCTTGTCCACCCTCCTGCTCAAAGCAAGGTCCACACTGATTTCAGACTGAGTTGCTCCGGGCTTTGTCCAGTCAGTCTTTAAACATCTCCAAGGATGGAGATCCCGTGACTTCCCTGGAGTCTCTGTCCAGCAAAAAGCTACAAAAAAAAAAAGTCTCTCTCCCTCCATGGTGATACTGTAGTTAGTTTTCCTTCATGACTAATATCTTTTTATTGTTTTGGGGCGTTCTTTGATCTGATTGGGACTGTTGGATCCCAAGACCACCAAGTGCTACACACCACCACGTTCTACCGCGCTTTCTTGGGACAGAGCGCTGATCTGACGATAGCACTACGCAGTCACCCAGCTCAGGGAGTTCAGCTTTTCCCAGCTGCTCTTTCAGCCACCAAGAAAAACAAAGGACATAATACGATGGTGCAGTCACCCCTCATCTTCTGCCAACACCACTATTAAGTCCGTTCACATGACGTGTCTCTCATCCAGAGCACATAGTGAAAGTTTTTATTGGCACGAATCTGGTCTTCCTGCATTACTCACCCCCGAGCAGAGCTACGAGGCATTCCCTGATGGAATCACGACGTGCGAGTAAACTTCTCATTCTGTTATTGACTGTTGGGTTTATGGCACCACCAAGAGAAGCTGTTTAGGAAAAATGCTCCAGTGACTTCATAGCAGCAGCAGTCAGGGCTGCTCCGGGAGGACCAACATTGTGCCAGAGCAACTCCCACTCTCCGTCCCTCAGCTGGAAACGTGACCTCGCGCCCCTTTGCCACAACCAGGCTCATGATGCTGTTTGGGGACTCCAGCCTCGGCTGGGGTGAGTCCAGCCCTCTCCCACCAAGCAGCTGACTAACGTTGGCATCACCGCTCTGCTGCTGTTTCTCATCACACCTCTCTTGTTCTCCAGGACGGACCTATTGCCATGAGTTCATACAGCACCAGGAACCTCTGGAAACTGTGATGCCCTAAAACTATTGTTAAATAGATATATAAAATTAAGGAGAAAAAAGCAGGATAGTCATACCCTTGTGCTTTCAGGCAGCTCCTTTAGTTGCTGTTCTCAAACTTCTCTGGAAACAATCTTGCCACCGCCTGGAAAAGGAGACCAAGCCCCAGATGTGGCATATGGAGGTTAGGGGAAGGAGGAACTTCATTAAAGTGCTGGAGTTCAGAACCAAAGAACATCTGAGTGACAGCTTCCCCGTGACTCCATTCCAAGATATCACATCTCGGACTCCACGGAAAGCTGCTGCCTTGAGCTGACAATGTCTCCTCTATTTTAACTAGACTCCAATAGTTCACAAAGTCCTCCACCTTAAATGCGGGGCAGGGGAGAAAGGTTACACTGTCTCTTGAATGAGTTTAGAGTGAGACCTCTTGAACGTTTCCAGGGGTTTGAAATGAGGACAGTATCCCCAGGTGATGAGCCATTGGCGAGCAGCAGGATACAGGTGAACCCCTCGAGCTACCAAAGAAAAGCTGCCTCTCTCAGGGTCCAGGTTGCAGAAATAACAGCATCCAGGGCCAGGCTGTCAGCAACACATGTGGGGTGGGTGAGTGGGTGTTTATGCTGGATATAAATGATCCTCACAGTTTGGGCTGGGGGTTTGATTGCCTGACAGTTCTACCATACCTATGGCTCGAGCGCACACGTTCTTGAATGTTTTCATTATTTTTTCATTTGTAATTTTATTTCATAATAGTAACAAGACACCCCGGGGCAATGTGTTTCCCAGGGATTATTGCCTTCAGCTTTTTGCTTTATGACACATGCCATAATCGCCGAGAAATGTACAGCCTGTCATATCTCATTACTTAAACATGGGTTATATATCCATGTTTTAGGCGTGATGGATAGAGCAGGACCATAAAATTATATGGACATTTGGTGGCAAGAGTTAGTTTGTGAAGGCAGTTCCCTGAGAATGGCTTGCAGATGGGCTAGCTCAGTTCAGACCCATCCTTGCCTTCGGAGCTCTTACAAGGGGTTTTTGCTCTTATTCTGCACACAGAGCCATTGCAGAAGGTGCAGGAATGAATTCTGTGGTCCTGCGCTCCTCTGCTTCCCCCTTATCCGGGCAAGGGTCACCCCACCTGCAGACACTGACAAGAAACACCCTCAGGGGCAAGCTCAGCCCTGGGGTGACTCACGAGAGTGCCCTGAGCACTTGCAAAAAGCAAGTCCCGAGGCAGGCTCCTTCCACCTTCTACTACCCACTGTCTATAAATACCCATTCACAAGACTTCCTGGAGACCCATGATGTGGGTGAGGAAAAAGGAGAGAACACAGAACTTGGGGCATGAGCTGCTTTCTTCCAAGGAATGGTGTCATTCTGGATTTGTTCTGTAGTTTCAGTCAGTCTGGGCATCTGGCACAGGAAGCCAAATGTCTGGAAGCAGGGGTCAAATGTAGACACCCTGGCTTTTGGTCAGCTGCCAAGGGGCAGGAGAGCAATAGTCAGCGAGTGACTTGCAGGTGTGCTCTGCAGGCAATGTTCTCCTTGGCCAACAAGGCTGGACAAGATGGGCAGGACCCACATTGAGAATGGCCTCACAAAAATCCCTCAGCACTCCAGGATGCTTCCTTTAACCAGAGTTGTTGCACCATGGCCAAGAAGGGCTTGTCGTTATGAGCTCCTCTCTGGTGCTTGCAGGGACTCAAACAGGAGGCCATTCATGGGGATCCAGTCATTCCCAGCAGCTGTACTGGCTCTGGCTCCCCGCACTCCACTGCCCTCAGCGTACCGGGAAGTTAGGTCATCCCCAAGGGCTGAGTCAATGGACAGACTCTGATGCCTTTTCTCCGGAGCACACAAGGCTGAGGTTATGGCTGCCTGCAGTCCTGTAACTCTGGAGAACATCAACACTCAGCTAAGCACAGAATGAAGCTCAAACGGAGTACTTGTGCACAACTCCCATCACACAAATGCTCTTCAGATGAGAGAGGTTCCTGACCTACCACCTTGAAAAAGAATCAAGATCAAGCTGAAGACTAACTACTCAGAGACAGCAGCCTCAAGGGGACCTCTCTGGAAGGCTGGGGGGGTAAAGAACTCTTCATTATGAGGGACCCAAATCATTTCTAGGTCGAACTTCATGTTTTTAAGGGTCTTTTCAAACCTAAATGAGTCTACGATTCTTGAGACGCTGGTGAATTTAAGGGACAGCATAAGCAAGCAGGAGAAATCCCGCACATGATACCAGAGAAGACACTCTCAAGTCTTCACCGTACAACTGCAAGTGCCTTTGGCTGGGAGCACTCACAATAAGGCTCTGAGAGCTGGACCACCAGAAGAGCATTACCGAGAGGTAAAGGGAGTTTCATGGTTTGGCTGGCAGGCCCCGCTGCAGCACTGGGCTCAATGACAGTTCTGTGCTAGCCTGGGCAGCACACACAACTGCAGGCTGCTCTTCCAGCCCAGTCCAGCCTGGAGATTTCCCAGGACCACAGGGAAGTACTGAGGTTACATCCTACCTAACCGAGTCCCTGCTTGGTTGGGTAGGATGGAGATTTATTTTTTGCTTGGCTGGAGAGAGCCTGCCCTTAACCACAAAGCCTAGAAGAATCCATGAGCTAGCTCTTTAGAAACACAAGCACAAAATAAATTCACAACAAGGCTTTTCATCTCTGGTCAAGTTCATCTTACCTGAGTCCTGGAACAATGTCAGAGGGGTAGAGCCTTCCTTGCTCTGGGGAGCGCTGGCGATGGGGCTCACGGCGATTTTTGCCATGTGCTGTGCCTTTAAGCTCACTGTATTCTGCTTCCATTTCCAAACAGCAGCCTTTTTGTTCTCCAGGCTGCTGCAGCTTGCAGATATGTGCACTGTACCCTCTCTCTCTCCGATTTTTATTTACCTTTTTTTTTTTTTAAT
>JANHFY010023052.1:0-10102 GCA_027560095.1 Chloroceryle inda
ATCACTGCTGGCAGCAGCCCCAGCCTCTGCAAACACTGCTAACCAGACACTGCAGTCAGTTAGAACTGAGCTGAAAAAGTTCTGCTCTTACTAGAGCCAGGACAGGCTGTCATGTAGACTATGTAGGGGTGCTGCTTACTGCAGCTTTGGGAATGGGAACTTCACAGGTACAGTAAGACAAGAATTTCAGGCTTCCAGGCTCCCTTGTGTTTATAAATCAGTCAAGTTTGCCTCCTTGTAAAATAAGCTTGCTTTTATGGCAGTCTGGAGTTAGTGCTTGCAGTGTGGCTAACGCTACAGTAACAGGGTGATGAAAGTTACTGCCCCAAAACTGCCAAACATGAAGCTACCATGGCAAAGGGGTTTGAAAATTGGGTGCACTTGAGAACTGGGACACTTTTAATATTTGAAGCTTGCATTTTTTTCTTGTGTTTCCCTGTTTGATTTTTACTACAGCTGCTTTGGGAAAAAAAAATTCTCTTCCAACCCAAGCCATTCTATGAGCCTGTGATTCTGAATTGAAAGTTCAATCTGTAGGCAAAAGGCCTTTTCTAAGTATGTTACAGTTGGTACAAAGCACAGGAGCATGCTGGAGGAGTATCAAGAAAGGACACTGTGTTCGTATGAAAGCACTTAGAAGTTAGTTACGTAGTCCATGCTTACACCTGCACTGAGTTTTAAATCAAGGCATTCAAGGCCTGTGTTTAAGATAACTGATTCAAAGCACTTTAAAATCAATTTTAAACTGTTTGCAGAAAATAATCCCACTAATTTAGCAAAGTAGCTAGATAAGGTTATAAACTTCTGTTTAAAATGTTTAAGTTGCATTTGCTCAAATATTTTGAAGTCTATTGTTGCAAGGATCCAGGCAAAATGATCTTGAATTAATTTTGGAATAGTTTTAATCATGGGCTCTTTGCTAACATGGGATTTTTTCTTTGTTATTCCTTTAGCTTTGTGGTCCACAGACTTGCAGATAAAACAAGAAGAGCACTTGAGTATGATTGGCAGGAGTACAACTCTGTATACTCTGTCATCAGCAAGACAAGTAAATAGAATGCTAGTGTATACCATGGACTTAAAAAAATACATTAGAGGGAAACATAAAAGAACAAAGTAGTTTCTTGTTGCATGTGGACAGCTTGTCATCTAGTATTTTCTCCCTATTACACCTGTTTGAATATCTGCATTTAATCTTTATTTCAATCCTGTAATGATAGTGAAAAGGAAAAAAAAAAGAGCTGTGATTCCTTATCAATGTCTTAGGCCTACCCAGAAACAGAAATCGGCATCTGAGCTGGAAACTATTCTGGGCAGGCCAGTTGATAGAAAACGGGAGAAAATGTGAACAAGTGCAAGGATCATCTCTTTCCAAAGCAATGTTCATTGTGCTGCTTCTTTGGAGAATGAGTGGGAGGTGGTTCGAGCGTGGTGTACTCATCACTGTTGGTAATACTCGTGCTTTTCAGCACTGTCTTAAGGACTGTCCCTTCCCCAGGCAAGGGACCTGCTGGTGGTGGCTGGACTGGTGTGGGACACTACAGAGTTGGTGTCTGAAAGTTTGAGTGACATAGAGGAAATGATGATTTGGCCAGAGGGAGTGAAATAGCATTTTAATCTATGACATTCTTTCCTATTTTTGTGGTACATATAGAGTGTGGATCTCCTGCAGTGGAAGCACAGGCTCTGACAGACACCTCTGATGTGTCCCTCCATCAAGCACAACAAAAAGTCCGTGGAATCGTATGAAGAGTAACTAGTGTGAAGTTGTGTTGGATGTAAAGAAAATGGAAGTTTTAGAAATGGACAATGTTGTCTCTTTGATAGTAGGATTTTATTTGCACGTTGGCATTAACTCTGTTTTCAGAGGGGGTGTTCTACCTTTCTTGCTGAGAAGAGTTTGTGTCTAGAGATAAACCACAGCTGAGCATCTTGGGCATCCTTTTTTCTCGCTTTTTTTTGTGTGTGTGGATGGCATGATTTTGAGACGGGTGGTAACCAGGGATGTGTGCTTGCAGCCTTCTTGCAGGGATCATGAAGAGCTTTATGGGCCATCCACCTGATTCTCATTTTCCTGGCCTTTCATGTCATCATGAAATGGGGAGACATTTCAGGTCTTCAGTTCTCCTGAAGCCTACAACTGAGAGAGCGAGTTGTGCGAACAGTTGCAGCCAAAAGGGGGTGATTTTTTTTTTTACTTCTGGGGTTTTTTTTGTCGTTGAAAAGCAGCTGCTAAATACGGTCGTCGTCTTCTAAATATCTTGCAGGAGCAGAGTCCAACTCCTAGAATCTTGCACAGGTTTGTGGTGCAGTTGTGTAACGAGAAAATGTTAAACCCTATCTGTAAAACCAAATTACTACTGCAATTATATTTGTTTCGTTGATGTGGTTGTACCTGCTTTGTGAGCATAGAGTTGCAATAGCAGAGAGGTCCATTGTACTTCTGGTAAGGAAGATTCATAGAATTACAGAATACCAGGTTGGAAGGGACCTCGAGGATCATCTGGTTCAACCTTCTAAGGTAAACAGGTAAACTCTCTCTATGCAGTTTGAGATAGTATGTCAACATAGGATACTGGAAAGCTTAGGAATTACTTGAGACTTACCGTTTTCTCATGAAATACTGGGGATAGATGGGAACCAACAATATGTTAGAGAATGTATATATCTAAGAAAAAGGTAACTTAAGTCCTATTAAAACAACAATAGAAATGAGCAGAGGATTTATTGATTTTAAAAATACACACATGGGTAAGTATCACAAATAGTTCTACTAATCTTGACTGTAGCTTTGAGATAGTTCAGCTATTGCTGTGATAAAATAATTAACTTCTAAAATCAGTAAGCAAAACAGGAGAAAAATGATGAAAGATGAAATTGGTATTGTATCTCACATCCCAGAAGGAGGTATCTGTCACTGCAGCCCAGCATCTTTGTGAGAACATCTCATTTTAGACTAGTGTAAAATCACAGATCAGACAGTAAGGATTCTCCTTGGCTGAGTAGACGACCATCAGCAGGTCAATCAATGCAACTAGGAAGATTGTTCTGCTATTTTAAGTTCTAGTCAAGTTTTTGGCTAAGTTTTATGTGTTACTGAACATCCTCATTGTGAGACATATAATCCAAGCCTTCTTGCTGCTTCAGAAATTCTTGGTGCTTTTTTATTGGGGAAAGGGTAAAAGTTTGGTTTGTTGCAGGCCAGCATGCCTGTTGTAGAAGAAATGTGTTGATGTGTCCAAGCTGCTGAAGCTGCTGATTTCAGAGGAGGCTTTTGGCAGGTGCTTGAAATGTTGCTGCTGTTGTTCTCTTTGCTGAAGCTGTTCAACATGCTTGAACTTCCCTGTTGAGTGGGCACAGATAGTTCGTTTGCTCCCTGAAATTCCTTGTGTTGCAGCGTGCCGTTTGCCTTCGAAACCAGTCTCTGGTTGTCAAACCTGCATGGTGTGTTCTGGCCCTGGGAAAGATCCCAAGCAACTCCATGACAAGGGGCTTGAGCCAGGCGGTGAATTCCCAGGTGAGTACGCCACGGTGAGTTATCTTGTAAGTTGCCATTGCCGCTCATCTCCAGCCTGACCTTTCTGACAGGAGCATGTTCTGCAAAAGACTTGGGTCTCCCAACAGTTTTATTAATTAAAACAGCATTGACCATTGATTCTGGGAGCACAGACTCCTGCTCACCTAGAAGAGAAATGCATATATATGTATCAGTGTGGTGGCAGATATGAAGGGTGTAATTTCTGTGACAAACTCAACTGAAGAGCTTTAACAGATCAGTTTATCTGCACTGTCTGTGGGTGAGAGTAGTGCAAGTTCTTCTGATGCTAGGTTATGATGTAGAAATATTTCATGCTTGGTTTCACAGTTCTGAAGCATAAACGATACCCTAGGGTTAGTCAGATGAAAATGGAGATTTATTAAGTCAGTACTGATCTTAACTGGTCTCTAGGACTCATTAACAACACAGATTGAGAATTGACTTTCAGTAATTAATTGCTTGTAAACAAAAAATCTTAAGGTGAGCAAGGACTTGCTCCTGGTGTTGGCAAGTGCTTTGATTTGGAAGACAAAAATGTTGCTTGATCCTCTTTGAAGTTTGTATTCACAATTTAACAATACTGTGATTGCTTCCAGATGAAACAAATTGTGAATTTTTATTCTTAATGAGGGAAATTAATATATAGGCTTGTATCATAGTTATGACTGGACTTTACCCAGGAAATAAAGCTGAGCTTGTTTGGCAGAACAGCACAGTATGGCACCATGCTACAGGAAATTAGGGCTTGTTTCTCCATATATGAGAGAAAAGGCAAGAGAGAGGAATCAAGAGACTGAGGTGATGCAGCTTTGCATGTTCTCGTGGCTTTAACTTGGCTCTTGGCTGAACTGGGATTAGAACCACAGAGTAGAATCTACAGAATCTTCTAGGTTGGAAAAGACTTTAAAAGTTGAGTTCAACCACTAACCTACTCTTACCAAGTCCACTACTCAGTCATATCCCCAAGACCACATCTATACAGCTTTTAAACATATCCAGGGGTGGTGACTCGACCCCCTCCCTTGGAAGCCTGTTCCAATGCCTGAAAAAAATAATTTGTGAAAAACTAATCTGTAATGTCCAGTATAAAACTGCCCTGGTGCAGCTTGAGGCCATTCCCTCCTGGTCTGTCACAAGTTACTTGTGAGAAAAGAGCAGCCCCTATCTCTCTACAATACCCTTCTGGGTAGTTGTAGAGAGCAATATAAGGTCTCCCCCCTCAGCCCCCTTTTATTCAAACTAAACAGGCCCAGTTCCCTCAGCTGCTCTTTATAAGACTTCTCCAGGCCTTCCCCAGCTGAGCTGCTTTTCAACTGACCCACTCCAGCACCCTGTCGTCTTTACTGAGGTGCCCAAAACTGAACACAGTACTTGGAAGTGCGGCCTCACCAGTGCTGAGTACAGTAGGAGACATGGGGTTTTATCTTGAACCTTAGCAACTGGTCATCAGAAGTATTGCATCTGGTTTGAGTTGACCAGAGAATCCAAAAGAATGCATCTAGTCCAGTTCTAATAGTCTGGACTGGTTCTGAGCTCAGGTTTGATTCAATTCCTTGGCTACAGGTGCAGCACACAAAATGGAGCAGTGTGCTTGCGTAGAAATGTGCAAGTCCTGAACTACTCACTGTGTTGATTTAACACACACTCGGCACTCTGTAAACTTCTGAAGAAGGCTTTAATTAGACAGGTCCTTGGTCTGTTTCTTTCTATTCTTATTTATAAACTCAACTGTGCATCAGCCTCCTTGCAGGGTTGTTTACCATCTGGTCTTTTTCAGATGCTGTCATCATAGAGAGATAGTTTTAAGGTTCTGGAGTGACAAAAGCTAATCTTATTTCCAGTTAGCTTGGCAAATACTTCGAAGAGATTTCTGCAGTCAGATCCCTTGTGTTTATTCTGTTGTGACTGCTTGCGCTGAATGCTCCCATTTAATTCCTAAAGTAAATACTGTTTTTCAGCTTCTTAGGCAATAAATAATGAACACACTGCTGTATTATCTCCTAGCTGGTGACTTTCTAATCTTGTCATGTTCTTTGTTCTCAAATAATGAGGAACAGTCAGAAGTGTGAACATGGCTGTGTGTATTCGTCAAGGAACAGAAGAAGGTTGTTTTCAGGTGACTTGGCAGTTACTAACCCACCAGTCAGAAACCTAGAGAAATTCTACAATCTTTAAGTTCTGTTTAAAGGTCCACAATTTCATGACTCTGGCAAGCAGGTTGTGACATACAAAGCTAAAAATCTTCAAGGAAACTTGGGGTTACCATTTCAGCTGTGATGCAAAAACCATGAAATGCTCAGAATGCCTGTGGTACCATGGAGGAACAGCTGGTCTGTCAGGCAGGAACAAGGCAGGGTTTTACTAGTGAGAACAAAGACCTTCAGCAAGGATTTTTAAGACCATGAGGGACCGAAGGTGCCTTCCTTCCATGAGGTTTAAATCCCTTTTTTTTTTTTTGTGTCTGACCTTCGAGGTTAGTTTGTATGTGTGGGGTTCTGGTGGTGCTGTTACTGTTGTCCCCTTCTCAGCCCAGCCATCAACTTACCCTCTGTGTAGGAAAACAATCTGCTCTCAGTACAAAATATTGATGCATATGTGATTGAATTTTGGTATTAGTTGGAATTTCTGGATATGTTAAGCTCATAAAGTAAGGAGTATAGATTATCCCGTTGTGGCAGTGTTCATTTCTGCTCGACACGTTCTTGGTTCATTGCTGCTTGACACGTTCTTGGAAACTGATGCATAGAACAGGTTCAAAGTGCTGAGCTATATAACAGGTTTTCCCAGATTTCATACCATAGGAATGTGTAAGATAAACATTCAGGACATGGAAAGCTCAGAATAAATAAAAATAATCCAAACTTAAGCACTTCTGACAGTAACATGAATCCTTTCCACACAGGTTGTTTAAAGTTCGGTGCATGTTACGTGATTTTGTGAAAATTTTGGGTTATGTGTATGGAAATATTTACAGGGAAATATTCCCATGTGAACTTCCAGCCCTACTAAATGTTAAACCTCCCAGAAACTGTGTGGTCCTACTTGCTTACATCAGTTCAGAAGACAACTTCATTTATTGACTTTGTATTCTCAATATCACTTTGAAAGTTCCATATTGGAACGTTTCTTTTGAAGTTTTACTTAAAATACTACATGGACTTAACATCGTTGTCTCCTTCCCAGCAGGAAGCAGTAGTCTAACTAAAAATAATGAAATATTTCAAAGTTTATATAAAATCTGCCTGACATAGCAGGTAGATGAGTGATACATAATATGTGTTACTTAGTTTTATGTACTTTCCAAGCAATATGCAGTGAAAATACTTGCAAAACAGGACCTCTTGTTCTAAGTGTGTATCTTAGTTACCCACTGTGACTCTCGGTAGAAGTTAATTCTTTAACAAAACCCCATCTAGTGCTAATCAACTTGATATTTGCTATTGCTTCCCCTAGTCTTGTAGGACACATTACACGTAAAGAAGGAGGGAAGACTCAGAAGACCCAGAGTTACTTGGTCTGAAGGAAGCATTCAAGAGAGAAATGTTATAGAATACATTGCACAAATGCACCAGTGATAGACATAAAGTACATGGATCCAGTAAGAGTTACCCTTTATGTTTGGAGTTTTACTTTACTGATGGAAAACCTGTAAAAACTTAACCCCAGTTATGTTAATCTGTTTCAAATTGATGTTAGTGTTTCACTGCCATGAAGCTAATTGCTACAAATGTAAGACCACCCTTCAGTGAAATGAATAAACGCCTGAAATTAGAGCAAAGGCATTCACTTTATACCTCTCTTGAAAAAGAGCATAAAAAGAGCAAAGCTAGGAGTTTAAATTAAAGACTTGCAGAAACAGCAATTACATTTTTTCCTATAAATATAAGCATACCTGTTTTAAATATAATAATCTGTGACTGCAGTTTTTGCTTCTGTTTTATATGGTCATACTGCTCCTCAAGTAGGCTTAGATCCATCTTGGTTGGCTGCTTATCACGATCTGAAGCCTGTTGCTCTGAGGTGTGAGTCACTGAAAAAATACCAGTCATGTATTTGTAAGCCTTTACCATCTGTTCCAACAAGGAAGAAAAAGTCATGCAGAAGCAGGACATTTCCTTCATTGTGTTGGAAAAAAAAATCAAAAGTGCAAATCAAAAGTGAAGCATCAGAAAATTCCTTAAGTATAGAAGTAACCTCCTTCTAAGTATAGATGGTGACTTCTTTCAGGAGTTGTGTGGTCTGCTCTCAAGTTGTGGATTTCAGGCAGCTCGTTTTCATGCCATGCACCTGGAGCTACTGCATACAGAGTTCATGATTGTAACTGGCTAGTTGGATTTAATGTTGACTTAAGGTTGTGAGCATATGAAGCTTTGCCAAAAAAAACAGTGAAACACAAAACCTCCGAGCACGGTCAGGTGCACAAAGGGCTGGGTAATAACTGGTTTGTGTAGTAATGTTAATTCTTAAAGGGATGCTGTCATGGTGACCTCCAAAGACAGTAGTTCCACCAGGGAAATCATTCTTCACGTTTCTTTTGATGGATTTTGTGTGTTTTCTCCTCCACTCTCCCTTCTTCAACTTTAATCCCGTTGCATTCTTGCTGCTGCTTCTTGGGGCAGTGGGGTGGGAGGGGAGGATTTGTTAAGGTATAATTAATAAGGTATAATTTTCTGCTTATTACTCCCTTTTAAGAATGTGGTAGAAGTATTCAGGCCCAGGTGCAAGTCAAAGATGTACCAATGACACTTGGAATTGGGGGGCTGGAGAGAGGAAAGCCTTACTGGAGAGAGGAAGGAAGGCCTTACTCCAACTTCCTCAGGTTTTTTGCTTTTCTATAAAAAGAACTGAACTGTAATTACTTTGTTACTGAGATCTGAACAAACTCTTCAGATGCACTGTAAGCCACATTCTAAAACTCCTCATGCATGTAATAGTATTATCTAATAATGAAGCAAAAATGTTAAAACTATATGGCTTTGGATCATACCAAGTACAGTATGAGGCCATGTCTGGACTATGAACTGCAGGTTTCTGTCCCTGAAATAGGCCCCTCTGATACTGTTGCAAGGGCCCAAGAGAGTAGTGTGTGGTAAAATGATGAAGTTAAACAGTATTTTAAATATAATTTTGCATCTGCTTGGTTCCTTGCAGTGGAAAACATTGCATGAAAGATGTTGTGAAAGGGCAGTGTGTGGAAAGAATGTCAGGGTGCTGTTTCCAGTTCTGGCAGAAATTAAGTGATGCTTTGCATGATAAATGATGTACTGAATCAGGCTCAAATCCTGCAGGTCTTGGGAAGTTGTGTGTATGCAGGTGACAAGACCCTAGTTACGCAGTACATAGAGTTCTGATGAGGCTCAGCAAGCTCACACGTGTAGATCTGATGTAATTCACTTACTGATAATTGCTTTTGTCTTCGCAGTATCATTGTGTCTTTCAAATTGTGGTTCCTACTTCAGCTGCAGTCTTTCTCTGCCTTAGCCTTGACAAGAACAGTAAATCCAATACTTTGTCAGGTACTGTAGCTTTGTAGATCTACTTTGCTCTCCTGCCTTCAGGAGTAACAAACACCCAGTGGTCTGCAGAAAGCAGTACCTTGGTTACCTTGTTTGTTCTGTGTTCTGAGCTGCTGGCACATGGAGTCCTCCTTCAGACCTTCAGGCAGTTGGTTTATACATTGGGGCAGGAGATTTAATTAACCTCATTATAGTTTGAGCTGGCATTCAATACAAACATTATTAATGGTCATAAAAGTTACCCAAGGTTTTTAAAATTCCAGTCACACTGCTGGACTCGCTGACCTCCTGCGCAACGTGACTGTTGTGCTGCGGAAAGAAGGATGCGGGGAGCATCCTCTAACGTGAAATGCAGGCTTTGTCATAAAGAGGTACACTGGCCTCTCAATAGAAGAGCATTAAAGGTGTAGTCACTTTGTGTCTGATCAGAAATTACTAATAACTACTTGTATGGTACAGTTCCCTCGGGATCATGGAAAAGCCACCACACTTAGGTACACGGCTGGATTACCCAAGGCAGTCTCTTCCCAAACAGTTGCGTGGGGAATCAAAACCAGAATCTGGGCAAAGAAACAGGTGCCCAGTGAAATGAAGTGAATGAGTCCAGAGAGCACTGCAGAGCGGTGGAACCAGGAGCAGGATCAGTTTTGCTTTGAGCCAATCCCATATACATTGTAATGTGTTTCCTCTTCAGGGAAATCTCATGAGCAGGGCGTCTTGATTCAGGCTCAGGAGCTGAGTGTATGTATGTGTTTGTGTGTCTGCGCTTTGCTGCCAAGGCACGTGTGTGTCTGTGTATACACGTGTGTGTTGGGAATGATTTGCAATGAGGATACGGTTCATAGAATGAGTTGCAGGTCTAAAGTACATGACATCACAAAGTATGTGGGGCTAATTGTGGTTTCGACGCATAGCGACTCGATGTAACTGGTCCTTGTTACACCACTGACAGAAAGGCGAAAACGGATTCCACATAGGTTCTGTTCTCACATCACAGTGGAGCAGTTACCTTTGTACCCCTAGACTCTTGAGGTGTCACTAATAAAAG
>JANHFY010023053.1:5105-15298 GCA_027560095.1 Chloroceryle inda
CTAATATTATCAGACTTTAAAAAGAAAAAAAATAGTTTTCAGATTCCAGATGAACCCCGTGGAGTCTCTCCCTGCACATATGTTCATTCACAAAGACAAAACAGATTAATATGTTGAAATCACCATTTTTATTCTTTTGATTTTCATCTTGCAAAAGATGTTTTATCTGTAGATTTTATATCTCCTCCCAATTATGGCTCTTTTGGCAACTAACAAACCAACCTGAAGACCACAAGGAGACACAAAAATATCTCATTTATATTATTACTTTCAGATAATTGTTATGTAAGCTATATTTTAAAAACAATTCTGACACAAGGCAAGGAATGTATGGTAATATAGTAGGTTTTTAAACAAGAATATACCAGATCCTCATCTCCTACTGAAAATTCCATCTCACAGTAATTTAAAGCAAGTACAATCTACAGCATATTGAAAAAGCATTTTTAAAGAGAGAAAAATAGTTAGAAGAAAGTGAGATCATGTTGAGCTACGTGAATTTTTGTTAACTATAGGTGAAGCAAAATAAGGAGCTGACTGATCTAAAACGAAAAAGTTTTCACTGTTTTATGGGGTGCGGCTGAAGTGATTTCTCTTTTGCAGAGCTGTTGGCTCAGAATAGATAGTATCCTTCTACAGTTTCTGGTCATTGATTAAGCCTTTCTTTGCCTCACGTGAAAGCACAAAAAGACATGACACAAACCTTGAAAGAAAAACACTTTAGCTACTGGCTAGCAAACTGTAAGGGAAGCAATTTGTGATGTACAAGGGACAGTTAATTTGTGAAATGGAGAGACAGATAGCTTTGTTTATTTCTATGCTTGAAGACATACCTCTTCTCCATACTGTTACTGAACTGGAAGTCAGGGCCCAAAAGAAGCACTTATTTCCCTGTCAGTGCAAGTTCAGGCTGGCAGGTCAAGGACAGGAAGGTGCCACCACTCCTTTGCTCTTTTCAGATCCAATTCTGCCACCAAGTTCAGTGAGGTTCCACCTCATTTCTTTGCCTTGAAATCACCTATCAGAAAACTTGTACGTGCACACTTACCCTACCAGACAAAGTTGCAAAGCATAGTTACATCAATTCACACAGAAAGCAAATCATTTTTCATTTAAAATCCTTCCTAACCAATGTACTTTAATTTTCAAACCTACTGCTGGCAAAGCTCCCAAGAGCATAGGATTTCTTTCAGCGTTTGGAAGTCATATCCACAGTGGAAGTATAAGGATCACAAGCTCTGATGTTCAGGCTTCAAGATTTACAAATTATGATTGCCATCACCCCACTGATAAAGGGCCAGTTCATTATAAGAGAGACAAGTGGATTTGTAACTTTTAGTCCTTAGGTAGTAAATCACAGCTTTCCACATATGGCAGGGTGGTTTGGATTTTTCCATTTTCTTCTATTCATCCTAAAATACTGATTTTAACATAATCTCTAAAGAAGTAAGTGGATGCATTGTCTCCTTAAATATACCCAGGTGCTAGTTTCTCCACAAGGGATTTGTCTTCAATTGGTGTTAAAAACCAAATAGATCTAGAAGAGTATATGAGGATCTCTAAAGAAATTTATGCTAAATTACCACAGGGAATTGAATTCGTAGCTTGGCTCAAAGAGTAGCTGTCTCTTTTTAAAGTGACATAAAGAGACATACACTTCTCATGTGATATATGCTCTACTAGATGACCTCTGGCAGGCTTTGTGGAACACATGACAATGTTACAGAAGACAGTGCAGCCCTAAACAAAGAGATGATTTTTTTTTTTTTAAATTTTTTTCCCCTGCACATTAGCAGAGTTGCAACTACTGATACACGAAGAAAATATTTTGCAAGTAGCTATCTATCAGAATTTCAGCTATTTAGCCATGAATAAAGACATGAAACACACTAAATATTTCTTGGTCAACCTGTGAGATATTTTTGAAAATGCAGAAAAGCATTATTATTTCTATGGCTTCCAGAATATAGTGAAACATCACCCTGCAGTTTTGCAGAACATTTGTTGGAATTTATGGATGATTACAATGGTTTCAAAATGTAAAGTAGCTAACCATCTAAATGACAGGTACTGATTGAAACCTGAGGAGCTCTTTTGGCCTTGCAATTATTTTAACATTAGTGTTAAATATCTTTCTAACCAATGTTATAATTTCTAAGCAATATTATCACTTTATATAAAGTAGAGCAAAGTAGGCAAGTACTTGGCTTAGTGTTTAATTTTGACTGAATTTAACAATTTTTCTTCAGGAACAAATGAGATTATTTGAAATGACACTTCACAAAGCCCCATGTAAAATTTACCATTTATAACTCACATAAACAGGTACAAATTTTGTTTGTAATTCTGATAAAGAAAGACACCTTCACTATTTTTACACATAATTCGAATGTTACTAGGAGAGCTGGTACTGATATTCACTTGGATTAATTAGAGATTCACATGGAGACTACAGAAATTTGCAGTTTCTTTGCAGGACTAACACAGGCTTAATATTATACAGAAATGCTATAAAGCATTTATAAATAAACCCTGAGAATGCCCGAGGAAAACTCCTCCCTCTGCCTTTTCTTCTTCAAGAAACAGCAGGATTTCTGCATAGAATTTGAAAGCAGTAGGAGTCATTTGAGTTTTATACTAATAACTATGCCCTGTTGCAGCTTGGCAGCAGAGGAGAAACACACAGTATGGTGCCTCAGCCATAGAGCAGGCATGCTGCAGTCATATCCAGCACAGTAGTATTTCTTCCTATCCTTTCTTAAATGGCTTTTATATGAGAAAATTTTAATCTTCAAAATGGTATATTGATAACTTTCACTTGATCACAGTAAGTTACAAAGCGAATTATGAAGCTATTTAAAATCGTCCCTGCCCTCTTTCATCTCTCTCAGAAGGCATTGGCATCTGAAATGATACCAATGAAAACCAAGTCACTCTCCTGCCAAGGGAAACAACTGATTCTCATTAGGGTGGCTTTAACTCAGTTAGATGCCTTTCTTTGAGATAAAATATACAGAAACACATTACAAAGCTTTGGAATAAGATTTAATAGCCTAGAAGTTCAGATTAAAAGGTCTAGTGGTCATTTCTATATTGAAAAAAAAAAATCTGTTAGTTTAAATAGTTTTTAAGTGTAAAACCTTTGTAGGTACAATTGATCATTCCAAGTCCCAAACCTTTGAAAGAAGTAAACTCTTATATTATTTTCATTTATGCCTCCTATTCATATCATTACCAGGAACAAGAAAAGCTTAAAAGAAGAGAGTGATTTTGTGGAATACCAGTCAATATTTTCTGCATTGAACAGCTTGGATATGAAACAAAGTTGCGAGAAAATCTTTGAAGTGACCTATTTAAGAATTTGATCAAAGCACAGAAGCTAAACATGCACTTTAAATTGCAGTGAGAAATGGGACACAAGTGAAATAATGGATCTGTTTCTGTAGACAACATTATAGTCTTGTCTTTATAAAGTATGTGTGTAATGCTGAGAGCTGTGGGTCACCTACCAGATCACTTCCACTGTGCATAAAACTTCCTGTGGAACACACTCTCAGAGAAGGATACGAACCAAGTGGTAGTGAGGAGACCAACAATATAATTTTCCTTTTTATTATTTCAAAGAACTTAACACTTAAGTGAACCAGGACTCCAGTGACATCTTACTAATTAACCCTAAATCTTCCCCAGTCCTACAGTTGGGTACAGAGATATCAAAGGGCAGGAAGCCATCTGCATAAAAATGAACTTGGTAGAGCAATGAAGATTTATGCCTCTGATTTGTGAGGAGCAAAGAACATCCCTTGACTTGCACAGGAAAATTCATAGGTATAATAGATCGAATATTCTATTTCTCCTTATAAAGGTCTGCCATTCAAAAGTCTGCTGTTATTTGCAAAATTACAAGATCTTTGAGCCAGTGTTTGTGTATTCTACTTTTTCAATCATGTGAAGTGCAGTGTCAGCACTCACTGAACAAGAGTAACAACTGCACTGAACCAGTTCAGGTTTTCTGCAGACATATGGTAAATCAAAGTACTTTATTGTATTTTTTTTAACTGCTGAGCAATCTTTGTTGATTTAGTGTGCATGGAAAAGTGTTCTCCAGTAACTTATTGAATTACCTTATTGTACTCTATAGCAATATTGTCTGAAAGAGCACAGAGGGAACAACTAACCTGTGTTTGCAAGACAGGATAAGATTTTTAAGATACATGCCTGTTATTATGTTTCATATACTGAAGAAACCACACATTAAATTCAGACTAGTTACAGATTATTTTCCAAGCATGTTATGGTCTTAGCATGCTTTAACTTGAGGGAAATGGGACTAATTCCGAGTTTAAAGTAAATTGCAGCCTCCACAATCCTGCAAATAATATTTATACCTAAAATCCTGGTGTAAGGTACTTACTTACATAGCCAATACTACAGGAATATGTGTATGTAACATTCACCCAGGGGAAAAATTAAGTAAATTTAATACTAGCAAAAATCTATACGTTTGTTTCTTTGTTTTGTTTTGGTAGAGGGTGGGGGATGGTTTACTTTTTATAAGAATTCATCTGTCTGACTTGGTGTTTGTAAATTAATGGTAAGAAGTGATCGGGTTGTTGCTGTGGGAAGAAAACGTCAAAAGGAAATCATAGCTTCAGAGAGATTTTCTGATGAGCTCTGTAAGTAGACTTTAGTTCTTGACAAATGTACAACATGAAACATTTTAAATTTCAAAGTTATTCTCTTACACGTGCCACAAAAGAAATGAATAGTCCTTTTGAGACAGAAAGGACTAATGGCTGATGAAATTGCAGATTTGATAAAAACAATAACTTCCCTTTTGAAATTGTTACATTTCTTTTTACATGTCTTTCTCTTTGATATATCTATACATTAATACTCCTGCTAAATGAAGAGGACTTATGTCTGTGATACTTTGTGGTTCCCTCAGTTCCAGCTGACTTTGAGAAACACTGGGGCACTTTTCATGTTCCAAAAAGATATGCATACAGAAATATTCAGTAAGCAAATCAGAGTTTACATAGATTTCATGTATGGCAGCCAAGACATACAGAAGGATCAAATCTTTATAGAAAATTCTGAGCGGAGAGAAGGAAGATAGAGCATGAAATACTTCACTTTTCATATGCTACTGTAAAAGGCAAATAAACAAAGTTGCTCTTGTATATATAGAGATGTGTTACAGCAGGAGCACTTATCATCAGAATGTTTGTATGCTGTTCCTGTGCATGTGAAGCATCATTATGCAATGCAGGTATTGAGGATGTAGGATATTAGTTTAGTTATCCAGGGAGAAACAAAGTAATTTAAAATTCTATTAACTAATTACTTCAGTTTTGATTTTGAAGAAAAATAATGGGGACTTACAAACTTTATGAAGAGAATTCTGTACTGAACCCTGATCCTGTACAGAAAAAATAAAGCCAACATATTTAGTAGAGCTGGAGAGGAAACAACAATAACCAGCTGTTTGCAAAATGGTACAGTATTTATAGTACTTGCCTAGGATATGGGATATGTACAGACTGGGGGCTTTGGAGTGTAGTTCAGACTTTTCCCTCTAACTCTACAGGACATGATTTAGTCACTGGGCATGCCATGCTGTAAGACTGAGACACTGTAAAAAAAGGAGTGCAAAACAAATGCAAATTCTCATTCCTGAAAAAAAACCAAACAACTGGTATGAGCACCCTAACCCACTGCCATTGAGAACAGAGGCACCAAAATTTCAGTCTCTACTCCTAATGAAGCTCCCAGTACATCAAATAACTCTGGAACAAAGATAATTTTGGACTCTCTGACCCATATTTCTCCCCAGGGAAGATTTCTTGTAGCTGACAGCAGAGCTAAATTGTCTCATGCTTACTTTCTCCCCCATTCCAACTACACTTTCTGCTTTTCTATTTTCCAGTGGTCCTGGAGGTTGAAGACATACTGCTAGGAAATAAGAGCTGTCTGTTCAAGTACTCTCAGATTGTCAAGGGTCCCAGTAATATTTTGACTTCTTGACCAGGTCAGATAAAGTCCATCTATCCTGTCTTTGTTTTTCAAGGAAAATGCCTAAAGAACAGTGCAAGAACAGGGTGACCATACTACAGTACCTGACACTGGCATAGCTCTAGTATTATACAGGTTGAGGCAGTCGGGGGAAGGCATTTTCTCTGCTTTGAGCTGAGTTTATTACATATGTCACTTAAGATTTGAGCAGTCTGAGGGTCCAAGAACCTCAGGCTGCCCTCTCCAGAAAAACAGATCTCAGGCACCTCTTGGTCACAGTGAAACACATAACACAGACCACCACATGCTGAACTGCCACAGAAATTTCCCCTCCTAAACTAAGCTACTGTTTTACTTTTAAATGCTCACAATCTCGTACAGCAGATACTTGAAATGTCTTTTTGAACCTATAAAGTACCAAGACATTACACTGACTTAGGTATTCCATCTGCTTGTGCTAAAGGAAGATGAGAGATGCCACTTAGAAAGAGCATATATCACAGAATCACAGAATGCTAGGGGTTGGAAAGGACCTCCAAAGAATTGAATTCAGCTCCCCTGCCAAAGCAGGACCAAAACTAGGGCAGATCACATAGAAATGCATCCAGACAGGTCTTGAAAGTCTCCAGAGAAGGAGACTCTACAACATCTCTGGGGCGTCTGTTCCAGTGCTCTGTTACCCTTACAGTAAAGTTCTTCCTCACATTGAGGTGGAACTTCCTATGTTTGAGCTTGAATCCATTGCCCCTTATCCTATCACAATACACAAGTAAAAGAGGTTGTCCCTGACTTCTTGACACACAGCCCTCATGTATTTATATAAATTAATTAGATAACCTTTCAGTCTTCTCCTCTCCAGACTAAAAAACCCCAGCTTCTCCTCCTAAGGCATGTGTTCCAGTCCTTTAATCATCATCGTAGCCCTCCATTGGACTCTCTCAAGCAGATGTCTGTCTCTCTTGAGCTGGGGAGCCCGGAACTGGATGAAATACTCCAGGTGAGGTCTCACTAGGACAGAATAGAGAGGGAGGAGAACCTCCCTTGATCTGCTGGACACACTCTTCTTAATGCACCCCAGGATAACAGTGGCTTTCTTGGCCACAAAGGCACATTGTTGTCCCATGGAGAACTTGTTGTCTATCAGGACTCCAAGGTCCTTTTCTATGGAGCAAGTATCTAGCACATCACCTCCTAACCTGTACTTGTGCATTTGGTTCTTCCTTCCCAGGTGTAGGATTTTGCACTTGCTTTTGTTGAACCTCATTAGGTTCTTCTTTGCCCCGCTCTCCAGTCTGTTCAAGTCTCGCTAGATGTCCACACAGCCTTCAGATGAATCAGTCAATCCTCCCAGCTTTGTGTCATCAGCAAACCTGGTGAGAAGACATTCTGTCCTGTCATCCAGGTCATTGATAAAGATGTTGAACAGGACTGGACCCAGCACCAATCCCTGGGGGACTCCACTAGCTACAGGTCTCCAGCTGGACTCTGCACCATTGATCACCACTCTTTGGGCTCTGTTGTGTTGATGATGTGTATATGTATTGATGTAACATATTTAGATTTTAGAGAAGTGGGATTTCAGCTCTTCTTCTGTCCCTAGCATTTCCTAGTGAGTAAATACAACAGCTACATTCTGGAGGAAAGTCCTGCCCTGTCTGTAAAACACAAGAGTTTGGGAAAGTAACCTAACTCAGGACGTATATTCCACAAATCAAGCATCTCCCTAACTTTACTGACATGTAACTTTAACTAAATATCATCACAAAATAAACCTCATGACTGCAGTTTTTTTGTGCTCTTTTGAATGTATACTATGTCCACAGTACACATTAATCTTTGAATATCCTTGAAGAATTAATTTTTGATCAAGTGAATACCATGTGAAGTAAGGCACTTACCATCCTTTTGGAGATGTATTTTTTTTGTTTGGACTGCATCAAGTTCAAGCTCTAAACTCTGGGATGCAGCACGACTGGGATTTCAAACATCAGATACATCTCTCAGCAGCTCATTAGCTCTGGGATGGCATTAGCACTTAGATTGGGACCTGCTGGCACAAAATAGGATTTAACATTTTAGTAACACCTTGATGACTGTTTTGAGGATGTCACTGGCATTTGACAAATGGCATAGAGAGGGAAGACAGGAACATTTGGCACCCACTTTAGCTCAGATGCTCTGCTGTGCTGAGAGGCAGTCTAATGTAGCAGAGAAAGGGCATAACAGAAAAGTGTATTAAAGCTCATTGCTTTCAGGACAAAGCTATTCTTTCCTGACTACCAGAACAGATTAAGGCTGTTTCTGAGTGGTTGCAGCCAGAGAGGAAGAGCTATGGTGCATAGTCCTCACCTTTATCCCCATAAATGTAAACCATGGCCTCAGATGAGCTATACTACTTCTATACTCACCAAGAGCACCTTTAGGTGATGGACAGATCTCAAGGATTAGGGCTGAGACAGCCAATAGACAAATGACAAATGTTCTCTATTATCTCCTGTCACATCCCCAAGGGAGAGAGACTTCTGGACTGGAAAAGAAAACTAAAGGAGCTTTACTGAAAATATTAACAATAAAATAAAATATACAGACATATACAAAACCAATATTGAACTCAATGGCCTGATGGCAATTACATCTCCATCATCAATGATACTATGGGCAGGCAAAGGTGAAGTCCCAGACTGGACTCAACAGAAGATGGGAACCAGATTCAGGAGCTTGATTCTGGAACTGTATTTAGAAATGCATGGGTTGGTATCAAAGGCAAAATGTCAGAGTGCTTCTCAAATGCTGGACATTGAATAAGAGAGCTTGACCCTCTTGATTCTCAGCTTTATACTGGATATGACATATATGGAATGGAATGTCTCTCTGGTCAGTTTCATGTCACCTGTCCTGGGCACTCCTTCCTGCAGGTGTGACTTTTGCTTTCTGCACCCCTAACATGGTACATAAGGTTTAGCAGTGACCTTGGTTTCCACAGGAGAAAGAGCCTTTCTGAACACCATTCCTTGATGGTAACCATGAACTTCAAGCATTATCACTGCTAGAAGCAGACACTGAGTGCAAAAACATGGCATTAACTTCAGAAAGTGCAATTACTCATAAGAGACTGAGCTGAAAAGTAAAATCACTGAACTGAATCAGTCTGTTCTAACTCAAAGCAGGAAAGCTATTTTCAGCTCTTAGCTTCTTTCTTGCCACAGATTAAGTGCTGCAAAAATGAAAACAACTCAGAAACTGGCTCCAAGTGTTCAAACATGAGTTAGGAGTAGTGGTCCAGGGTCAAAGACTGGGTTGGGGAACACTCTGTGCCTCATGTACCAAGCCTGCAGATGTTGCTGCTTCTGGTACAAGAATACCATGGCACAGTAAGTAGGCATGCATAGAAGGATGTAACTTGGAAGAGTTTGTAGAGTATATTGAGGGGAAGTAGCTTGGATGGCACTTATTTTGGTGGAGCTCTGGTCTTTACACGAGCGTGTTAGTTATCAGACTGAACAACAGAAACATAGTGGTCTCCCTAGTAAAAAAAATGTGCATGTACTTTTGCCTGAAAGCTTATCTCTAAGTTCAGGATGAAAGCATGACCATTAATCTTGAATTCTACATTCTAAAACATTTGACATACAATGGTTGCTTTTCATAAGCGGCAGCCTTGTAAAGGAGGTCTTATGATCAAGCCTCAAAACTCTGTAATAATCTGTAATAGTAAGAGATCTACTGCAAATTTTTAGTGAGAGAATTAAGTTTTAACGACTGCCCTCCTCTGGAGTTTAACAGATGTCTTCTTTCCTTTTTAAGAAATAAATATAGACAGTGAGACATCATTAAAGTCACTGGAAAGCTCAGTCCTTTACTCAAATCCATAGTTAGTATTACTTTAGTTTTATTTATTGAAGATCTTTGATAGTGCTTCTAGTACTTTTATTTTATTTTGTTTACATTTCATTATTTCATTTTTTTGTTTATTTTCCAAAGATCTGATTTTGGCATTAGATTATTTTCCTTCAGCTTCCTGTCAGTAGTGGAAGCTGACTTTCCTCTGACTTTTCTTAATGGTACTGGGGGTAATGAAAAGCTAAGAGAAATTGAAGAAATTGGTGTATTGTTATCTCTTGACAACCTTTTTATGTACCAGATGCCTACAGTTACGGTTAGACTTGTCAAAAAATTAA